>VSMD01012437.1:0-79494 GCA_008750895.1 Mirza zaza | reverse complement strand
TTTTTGAGACAGAGTTTCACTTTATTGCCCAGGCTAGAGTGAGTGCCGTGGCGTCAGCCTAGCTCACAGCAACCTCAAACTCCTGGGCTCAAGCAATCCTGCTGCCTCAGCCTCCCAAGTAGCTGGGACTACAGGCATGTGCCACCATGCCCGGCTAATTTTTTCTATATATACTAGTTGGCCAATTAATTTCTTTCTATTTATAGTAGAGATGGGGTCTCGCTCTTGCTCAGGCTGGTCTCGAACTCCTGAGCTCAAATGATCCGCCCACCTCGGCCTCCCAGAGAGCTAGTATTACAGGCGTGAGCCACCGCGCCCGGCCATCCTGCTGTTTATTGATGTCCTTTTCTTTCTGATTGAAGAATTCCTTTTAGCATTTCTTATAGGACAAATCTGGTGTTGATGAAATCCCTCAGCTTTTGTTTGTTGGGGAGGTCTTTATTTCTCCTTCATGTTTGAAGGATATTTTTATAGGATATAATATTCTAGGGTTAAGGGCTTTTTTTCCTTAAGAACATTACATACATCGTGCCACTCTCTACTGCCCTGTAAGGTTTCCACTGAGAAGTCTGCTGCCAGACAAATTGGAACTCCTTACAAGTTATTCTTTCTTTTTTCTTGCTTCCCTTAGGATCTTTTCTTTATCTGTGACCTTTGGGAGCTTGATTATTAAATGCCTTGAGGTAATCTTGTTTGGAATAAATGTGCTTGGTGTTTGGTGACCTTCTTGTACCTGAATATTGATATTAATCTCAAGGTTTGGAAAGCTCTGTTGTTATTTTTTTGAATAAACTTTTTACCCCAATCTCTCTACGTCCTCTTGAAGGCCAGTAACTATTAGATTTGCCCCTTTGAGTCTATTCCCTAGATCTTGTAGGCAAGCTTCATTTTTTAATTCTTTTTTCTCTTTGTATTTTCAAATAGCTTGTCTTCAGGCTCACTAATTCTTTTTTCTGCTTGATCATTTCTGCTGTTGAGAGATTCTGATGCATTTCTCAGTTTGTCAGTTCATGTTTTCAACTCCAGAATTTCTGTTTAATTTTTTAAAATTATTTCAGTCTCTCGTTAAATTTCTCTGATAGGCTTCTAAATTCCTTCTTTGTGTTGTCTTGAAGTTTGTTGAGCTTCTTCAAGACAGCTATTTTGAATTCTTTGTCTAAAAGGTCACATATCTGTATCACTCCAGGATTGGTCACTGGTACCTTATGTAGTTTGTTTGGTGAGGTCATGTTTTCCTGAATGTTTCTGATGCCTGGTGGATATCCATCCATGTCAAGGCATCGAAGTGGGTATTTATTTTAATCTTCATAGTCTGGGCTTGTTTGAGCCTTTCCTTCTCCAAAAGACTTTCTAGATATTCAAAGGGAATTGAGTGTTGTGATCTAAGTCTTTGGTCACTCAGCCTTATCAGCACTCTGGGTGACTCAAGCCCAGTAATGTTGTGACCCTTGCAGACTCCTGGTGGTACCACCTTGATGGACTTGGGTATGATACAGGACAATTTTCTGGATTACCAGGCAAAGTCTCTCACTCTCTTCCTCACTTTCTATGCTGGGCTGCTAGAGTTGGTGGAGGAGTGACATAGGGACTCCTTCATGGCCACCACAGCTAGGACTGCACAGGTCACCCTGCCAGCCAGCCAGTCTCATCAAAAGCCCGTGGTGACTGTTATATGGCTACCTCTGATGTTTATTCAAAGCTTAAGGGCTCTTTGGTCAGCACATGATGAATCCTGACGTGATTGGGTCCTTCCCTTCAGTGCAGCATGTTTCCTCCTGGCCTAGAGTAGGTCTAGAGATGCTGTCCAGGAATTAAGGCCTAGAATCAGGGGCTTCACAAATCTACTTTGTACTTTATTTTACTATGGCTGACTGGTACCCAAGCTGCAAGACAAAGTCCTCTGAATTCTTTCCTTTCCTTTCCCCAAGTGAAAGAAGATGCTCCCTGATCTGTACTGCCAGGAATTGGGAGAGGGGTGACACAGGCACCGGCTTGGCTACCCGTGCTGGTGTCCGACTGGGTCATGTGCATCCCAAGTCCAAGGCTCTAAGCCAGCATAGCCACAGGAATTTCACAAGGACTATATAGTCTTTGTGTCCCAACTGCCTTATGAATTTATTCCAGACCCCAGGCTACTTATAATCAACCCATGGTAACGTAATCTAGAACTTCAATTTTGGTGCAAGGATTTCCCTCTGGCTGGGCTGTTCTAAATGCTTCCTCTGTGGGCACTGGCAGAATTCTGCCCTGTGTTGTGTTCTTCTGTGCCAGGATGGCCCTGAGTTGCAATGCAAAATCCCACAGTTACTTTACTTCCCCCCATCCCCTGGCCCCGGGCACATAGATTCTCTCTCCACTCTCCACTCTTCTCTTCGCTCTCCACTCTCTCTCTCCACTGTTTCTCTCCACTCTTCTCTCTCCACTGTCTCTCTCCACTCCCTCCAGCCCAGGGATGGAGGAGGAGTGGCATAGGCAATGCTAAATTGTCTTTTCTGCCCTCTTCAATGCTCTTTCCTTGATATGATATTAATACTAGGTATTTAGGTCATTAAATATGAAGTGGCCAAGTTCAAATCAAAAGTTTAGTCTATTATGTCTCAAACAAGGGGCACAGTTAATGAAAGTTTAGGTGTATACTCAGCTATTGACACAGTTTTATCATCTTAAAGGTAGCTTGTTTATGCCAGTAGCGAAGAAGTCTGGAGAGTGATTGGGGATGAAATCGCAAAAGGCATTTTCTACAGCTTGTTGAGCATTGAATATTTTTCCTTATAAGAAATAGTCCAAAGACTGGAAGAGGTGGTAGTCAGTTGGTGCAAGGTCTGGTGAATACAGTGGATGACAGAGAGTTCCCAGGTCCAGCCACTGTAGTTTGAGCAGTGTTGTTTGTGTGACATGTGGTCAAGTGTTGTCTTGCAAAAGGATTGGCCTGTCTCTATTGACCAATCTCTGCTGCTTAATCTTAAGCATCTTCATCATTTCATCTAGTTGGTTGCAGTAGACATCAACTGTAATCAATTGACCAGGCTTCATGAAGCTGTAGTGAATAATACCAGAGCTAGACCACCAAACAAACACTGTTAGCTTTTTTGGATGAATATTTGGTTTGGGACTGTGTTTGGGTACTTCATCTTTATCCAACCATTGTGCCCAATGCTTGCAATTGTCAAAAAGAATCCATTTTTCATCACACATAACAATGTGGATATTGTTATATAGAAATGGTTTGCCTTTATGTTGTGACAGCAAAGAATGCTTCTAGATGATTTCTGTTTTGATGCTCAATTAATTCATGTGGAACCCATCTATCCAGCTTCTTTACCTTGCTGATTTGTTTCTAATGGTCTAATATTATTAGAATAATAATGTCAAACCTTGTTGGTAATTCATACGTAGGTTGAGATGGATTTGCTTCCACCACAGCTTTCAGCTCATCATTATCCACTTTGGTCTCATGTCGCCCACGAGATTCATTTTCAAGATTAAAATCACTGGAACAGAACTTCTCAAACCATCAACGTGCTGTATGTGCTGTGTGTTCTTTAGCCACATCCTTCCCAGACACTTCATTGGTATTTGAGCTATCTGTACTGTATTGGTTCCATGATGGAACTCATATTCAAAAATAACATGAATTTTTAACTTATCCGTGGTTTCACAAAAATTGCTCTAAAAAATTTTGAAAGATAATCACAAGCCAAACCCTGTTTTTGAAAGAATGAGGATGTGCCTTCACAACAAAAATTTTAAAAAGAAGTGTCAAAGTGTTTTCTTCCATTGGTCATTGAAAAGAAAAAAAAAAAAAAAAAGAAGTGTCAAAGTGAAATGTCAGAGATAGCAACTGTCAAACTTAGTGCTTTAAAGAAATCGGACATTTCATACTTGATAACTGAATAGTACGATCACTCACCTGATTTTGGGTTCTTCTGAAGCTTCTTGCTTGTGTGGATATTGTTGAATTTGGTGTTCATGCAGAGGGATGATCGCTGGAGGTTTCTGTTCGGCCATCTTGCTTGGCCTCTTCCTGTTTTCCATTTTCTTTCTCCCCTTCTCTCCCTTGTCTTACTCTATTTCCCTGGCTAGAATACAGTGACATTCAGCCTAGCTCACAGCAAACTCAAACTTCTGGGCTCAAGTGGATCCTTCTGCCTCAGCCTCCAAAGTAGCTGGGACTACAGATGTACACCACCACGCCTGGCAAATTTTTTCTGTTTTTAGTTGCCCAACTAATTATTTTCTCTTTTTAGTAGAGATGGAGTCTCACTCTTGCTCAGGATGGTCCTGAACCCCTGCCTCCAGCCCCATGCCTCCTCCTGCCTTGGCCTCCCACAGTGCTAAGATTACAGGTTTGAGCCACTGTGCCCGGGCAGTTTTTATTTTCTTGATTTCTGTTTTGATCCCTATTATTTCTTTTTGTTGTTGCTGCTTACTTCAATTTAATTTTCTCTTTATCTAGTTTCTTAAGGTGTAATCTGAATTCATTGATCTAGACCTTCTTTTCTATTTTGCGTGTTTAGTCCTATAAATTTCCCCTTAAGTACTGTTTTAAGTAACACCCCACAAATTCTCATAGGTTGTGTATTTATTTTCTTTTTGCTCAGAATGCTTTCTCATTTTTCTTTCACTTTCTTGTTTGACCCATGAGTTATTTAGAAACGTATTTAGTTTCCAAATGTGAATTTTCCAGAGATCTTTCTATTTTTCCTTTTCTAATTTAATTCCCTGTGGCATGAGAATGTATGTTCTATGACTTGAATCCTTTTAAATTTATTGGAGCTTAATTTCTGGCCCAATATATGGTCTAGCTTGGTAAATGACTCAGGTATACTTGAGAATAATATATATTCTACTGTTGTATGTGGAATGTTCTATAAACATCAAATAAGTCAAGTTGGTTGATAGTATTATTCCTATCTTCTGTATTATTCTATCTTCTAGATAGTATTATTCTATCTTCTTACTGTTTTTGTATTTGTTCTGTCAGTTATCGAGAAAGGATTTTGAAATCTTTGATTAAAATAGAGGTAATCTGTCTCTTCTTGTAGTTCTATCAGATTTGTTTCATATAGTTCAAAGATTTTTATTAAGTGCGTAGATATTAAGGATTTACTGTTACCTTGATAAATTGGCCCATATGTCACTATACAAATACCATCTTTGTTCATGTTAACATTCTTTGTTCTGAAATCTCCGTTGATATTAACATAGCTATTCCAGCTTTCTTTTGGTTAGTGTTAGCGTATGTTTTCTATCCTTTTTCTTTTAACTTCTTCGGGGCTTTGTATTTAAAGTGTTTTTCATATGCAACATATAGTTGGGTCTTGCTTTTTTATCCAGTCTTAAAATCTCAGCTATTTAATGTGATTATTAATATTGTTAGGTTGAGTACAGTATTTTACTATTTATTTTCTATTCATTCCATTGGTCCTTTCTTCCCTTTTTCTTTCAGCTTTCTTTTAAATTAATCCTTTGTAGACTTATTAGTTGTAACTCATTGTATATTCATTTCAATTGTTATTTTTAGGCTTAATACATCGTTAACTTATGGAACCTTTAACTGATTATACTCCACCTTTAAGTGATACTGTACCACTTTTCCTATAGTATATGAACCATACAGTGGGAATACTCTTCCATTTCTTTCTTGCTGACTTTTGTGCTATTGTTGACATACATTTTAGTTTTGCTTATGCTGTAAACTGCATGCTAAAATATTATTTTTATTGATATAGTCTATCATCTTTAAAAGAGATTTAAATAGTAAAATAGTATGCATTTATCCATGTAGTTACTATCAATACTTCTGGTATTCTTCATTGTTTTGTATAGATCCATATTTTAATCTGGTATTAGTTTCAGCCATTGTTTCTGCAAATACTCTTTCTTCCTAATTCCTGTTACCTCGTATGTTAGGCTGCTTGAAGTTTTCCAGAGCTCACTTATGCTTTTTTTCCTTTGAGGGGATTTGTATTTTTTTCCATGTGTTTCATTTTGGATTATTTTTATTGGTGCGAATTCAGGTTTAATAATGTTTTCTTCTCCGGCATCTACTCTGTTGCAAATCTCATTTGGTATATTTTTTATCTCAGACATTGTATTTTCATCTTTAGAAGTTTGATTTAGGTCTTTTTTTTTTTTTTTTTGAGACAGAGTCTCACTTTGTTGCCCAGGCTAGAGTGAGTGCCGTGACGTCAGCCTAGCTCACAGCAACCTCAAACTCCTGGGCTCAAGCAATCCTGCTGCCTCAGCCTCCCAAGTAGCTGGGACTACAGGCATGTGCCACCATGCCCAGCGAATTTTTTCTATATATATTAGTTGGCCAATTAATTTCTTTCTATTTATAGTAGAGATGGGGTCTCGCTCTTGCTCAGGCTGGTCTCGAACTCCTGAGCTCAAATGATCCGCCCGCCTCGGCCTCCCAGAGAGCTAGGATTACAGGCTTGAGCCACCGCGCCCGGCCGATTTAGGTCTTTTTAAATCTTCTTGTCTCTAACTCAACATATGGGAATCAGTTAACGATAACTATTTCCCCGTCTTTTTCTGCTAATTCTAACGTCTCTTCCAGTTCTTGGTCAGTTTCAATGGATTATGCTCCTCCTTATGGGTTGTATTTCCTTGTCTCTTTGCTGTGGATGCAGTCAACTTACCTGTAAACAATTTGATCTTTTCGGATCTTGCTTTTATGATTTGTTATGTGACTTTGGAGCAGTTCTCAGTCGAGAACTAATTATGCCCTGCACTAGTTAAGCAAGGCCTTTTGTGTACATCTACTTAATGTGAATTATGAATGTTTCCAGTCTGGATGATAGGAATAGGTACTTTTTTCTCTAATCTGTGTAAGTGATAGGCACTGTTTTATCTAATCCTTTCAGGTGGCCTTTTTCCGAGCCTTAGGTAGTTTCCTCACACATGTACACAGATCAGTACTCTGCTGATTTCTTGAAAGGAACCTGGTACGGATCTCTCATGTTTTTTCTTTGTGCAACTTCCTCCATTGTGGTATTCTGTCCTACGATTTCTAACTGCCTTTGACTTCCAGAAGTCTCAGCTCTGTCTGAGGGAGTCCTCTAAGCTCTTCTTCCATTTCCCCTCCCTGAACCTTGGCCTATAAACTTTCTCATGGCAGAAAGCTAGGGCAATAGTAGGGCTCACATTGTTTGTTTCCTTCCTTTCAGGATTCTCTGTCCTTTATTTCCTAATCCATTGTCTTGCAATCCATTATTTTATATATTTTGTCTCAGTTTTTTAGATGTTTTTGTCTGTAGGGTAAATCTTTGCCTAAAGTGAGAGTCATTCCTATATATTAATTTTATATTTTATTACTTTATTCTTTTTTGGTTTATGTTATATTTTAGTTGATTCTCTCTAGTTTTCCAGGTTATATAATCATATCAGTGGAAAAAAATAAGCTTACCTTCTAGTTTTTGTATCTTTTTTTCTTGTGTAATTGCTTCAGCTAATATATCTAGTAATATCAGTGATAATGGAACTGTATAATAAATAAATAGGTGTTTATATAAATAAAATTATTTACTTGAGATTTGGTGTTATGTAATTTTTAAAAAATTATGGAGTTGATTTTATTATTTTCTGTAGATTTTTATTGCCATTTTGATTCTTGATCCATTGTAAAAATACCTATTTTGTTTTCTTTCTGGAAACTTTTAGAACCTTTTCTTTATCTTTAGTTTTCTGAAATTTCGTGATGTTGTGCTAAAATTGGTGGGCTTTATTTATTTATTTTAATTTATTTTATTTTTTTAGAGATGGGAGTTTCACTCTGTTGCCCAGGCTGGAGTACAGTGGTGTGATATCAGCTCACTGTAGTCTTGATATCCTGAGCTCAAGAGATCCTCACACTTCAGCCTCCTAAGCAGCTGGAATTACAGGCACATGCCACCACACCAGCTAATGTTTACATTTTTGTAGAGACAGGGTCTTGCTATGTTGCCAAGGCTGATCTCAAACATCTGGCCTCAAGTGGTCCTCCTGCCTCAGCCTCCCAAAGTGGTGGGATTATAGGAGTGAGCCACTGCACCTGGCTAAAACTAGTGGTTTTTAAAAGTGTTAATTCATTATGTTAGGTATATGGAAATAAGTCCTGTACTAAGGTTCTGGGCCTTTGCAGAGGGTAGAGGGGGAGGGTATTGTTTTGTTATTTCTCATAAAGTTTTCATTATGTATAATTTTTCTGAATTTCTTGTTACTTGAAAGTTAGAATTCCTACAGTGACCTAATTTTCTTACTTGTTTCACTCCCATTTTCCATTTCTTTTTACCTTTATGGAACGTAGGGCATTGTTTCAGTTTCTTTAAGTTTTTATTATATTTCTCTTGTTCTGTAAGTATTCTCTGATATATAAACTCTTCTTAATGTTTTTTATTTCTTTTTCATTCTCCTGTGTTTGACATTTTCTACTTCTCCTTACATTGTCTTTATGGTCACTGAGTTTCCCTTTTTGTTTCCTCCATATTTGTTGACATTCATACATACCTGGTGCCTCTATTCCTTTTCCAGGAATTTGTGGTGTAAGCCAGTTTCTGGCTTCTAAATTCTTGCTGACATTTTATTTTTATTAATTGTTTTCTTGTTAACATGTTAGATGTGTTATCTCCTTTTTCATTTATTTGCTGATGGTATTTTTTAATGGTAATAGTAGTGGATTTTCAGAAGGTCTTGGAGGAAACACATTTGATCTGTCACGCTCAACTGGAAGTCACTAATAACTACTGTGGTCTTCATCTTGTAATTTTTAAAAATTGTAATTGGTTTGAAATTTTTTTATTTTTTGTTTTTTCACATCTTGAATTTATAAGCTATTCCACATGTTCACTTTTGTCTTTAGTTTGTTTCTTGAAATTTGTATATTTAAAGCCTTATATGTAGGGCTGTTCATGAGCCTGATATTAAAACTTAAAAGAGGTTAGTTAGCTTATCTTGTGTCTTTGAGAACACGTTTAGATTATGAATAGGAACTTTTTTCTAATTGCTTATTGCTGGTGTGAAAGAAAACTTGATTTTATGTGTTCTTATATCTGTCCATGTAACTAAACTCTTCTTAATTGAAATAGTGTTTAGTTAATTTGTTTGTATTCTCTAGGCAGACAATCATGTCATCTTAAATATAATGAAAGTTTTATTATGTTGATGAGGACAATGCAGTCCTGTGTAGTAGTAATAAAATATCTAAATATACATTTTTATTAAAAGCAATATAGGTGACCCATTTAAATTAAGCTTCATTTGTAAGCAAATAATTTGGGGTTGTCCCATTTAAATACATACTTCATTAAAAGCCGACCACTAAAACTGACATATGTTATTCTATAATAACAAAACATATGGGAGTTTCCAGAACTCTTAAATTAGTTTCTTTTCCAGAGTCTTATGCGCACTATGTTTTCTATGAACTTTTAAAAAATATCTACATAATGTACAAAGGATACATCTGACACTGCCTTGGCCTGGCTTGGCACAGAGTTCACCCTCCTAAGGTTTCTACTACTTCATTTCACAAATTAATTCTTTAGTCAAAATATAGTTCATAATAACAGTTCTTTATTATTGCTTCTTTTCTGTCCACTTTAGAAATCTATCAGTAAAACAAAATAATCTTGGTGTTGCCTAACCTTTAAAAAGGAATGCAAGGGCAGTTAAACATTTTGGTGCTCAACTTGTACATACTCTGCAAAACTGGTTCTATAAGAAAATAATGAGACATAGATATGGAAAGATAGAAAGATTTATATAATACTATGCTTATTTCAGCATTAGTTATAAAAATATTGTAAACATCTTAACCAACAATAGGGAATTTATATCTATATGATGGTATAACATTCAGTTATTAAAAATAATTTTGTTAAAAATATGTAAGTACATGAGAAAATATAAATGTTATAGTAAGTAAGCAGGATTAATAACTACATATACAATATGTTCTCTTTTATGTAAAGAATATTAATACATGTATATGCCCATGTGTGCATACCTCCAGAGATAAATGATTGTAAAGGAATGTTGCATGTTACAAAATTTATTTCACTTTCATTTTATTTTTTAAATTTCTCTGCCATGTATTTTCTATTAACATAAAATAATATGCATAAAATGATTGATAAAGATAATTCAGCAGTGAAAAGATATGGTTTCTAGAGATGCCAAGACTTGGGTTCTGTCCTGTCAATGTCACAAACTCTTTATGACCTTAACATCTAATAGCCTTGGTTTCATTATTCGTAGAACAAGTCTTGTGAGATATGATTTTATATAGAGGGTTTTACAGATATGAAGGGTTATTATGTTAGCACTTATCTTTTGTTAGTAGATGGGTGGCCTGTTTGCAAATGATCTACTTCATACATTTGAACAATTAAATAAACAAGGAAGTATACAAATAAAGTTGGTGTTTGCAATGCATTGACGTGTAGAGTGCAGCAATGTCTAGCATTTCTAACCTAGCATCCTTGAAGTATCATTTGCTTACATGTTATTCCAGGGTCTTAAAGAAAGCTGAGGATGAACAAAGATAACATACTGAAAAGGAATCCCCATATTGGCTGTTCCCAGATAAGTTGTAAAATTTTTTGTAGGCATAATCTGTGTGAAATGGTGAGGTCAAGGAGGAAGGAAGTTGTCAAAACATAAATTGTTGCGTATACACTCTTAAGTGTATGAAAACAATATTATTTGTCTGTTTATGCAGTATGTTTATTGATAATGTGTTTTCTCAGTGACTTGAAGAAAGAATGGAGAAATGTAGGTCAGTCCGTTACGACAGTCAATTCTAAACATTTTAGGTTTTGCACCTGTGATAGCATTTTTTTTTTTTTTTAGTTTGCCAATAAAGACACTGGGAAGAGCAAAATTCTGATTTTATCCTGTTTGTTTAATGCTTATCATTCTGCTTACTATCTTTTAGTGAACGACTATGTTTCCAGCTGTCTAAACATTCTTTTACATTCCTGTCAGAAATGTGACTCAAGCCCAGGTTTAAGAATTGTAGTGTTCACTCCCTTACTGTTTATTACTTCAACACACTTTTAGTTAAGAGTTGAAATGACTGAGCTGGCTAGCATTATTACATATCAAATCCAAATCCTATGAGGCATACTTCTTATTAAATCATGGGATCACATTCTGATACCCCAAATTCTGTTAATACTTAATCTTATAATACAGTGAATTTGGAAAGTAGGCATTCAGCTGCAGGTTAGGACCATTTCTTATCTTCCTTTGAAAAAATATATTTGTAAACTCAATTATGTGAAATATTAAGTTTTTTCTGAATATTTATATGTTAATTCTTTTTTTGAGAATACAGAATTTAAAATTTTCTATAAAGTATAATTCTAATGATATTTTTAAATGCATAGTATAAAATAATTCCTTTCTATATCTGTTATTTTATGTGTAAAATAGGGTATCTCCTATATAATTAGTATCTATTTAACTCACTTGACAACTCTTTGTGAAAAATTTAGTAAAACATATCTGACCAGGCCAACCGTGAATTACCATTACTATTTTAGTTGTGCTGACATTAAGCTGAATTTTGAAGAAGTACTTATTGAATCTGAAAAATGATCCTTGGAATTTCCCAAAAGTTTTAAGGATAATATTTTTTTAAATCACAGAATTCCTGTTATAATGTAAACTAAGGGAAATTAGGTTATTTAAGTAACTAAGGAGATCTTATTACCCAAACTCTCATATTCTTTTTTTGGAATTTACGTGTTTATTATTTTCTACTAGAGGAAGAAATTTTCTTGTAGGCTTTTTTTTTTTTGAAGGGACACAGTTAATTAATTAATTTATTTTTAATTCATGGTGTTTTTTTTTTTAATTTATGGGAGTACAAACATTTTGGTTATATGACATGTATTTGCTTTGCCCAAGCCAGGCCTACAAGCGTATTTTTCCCTTATACTGTGTGCCCCGTTTCCATTGGCTGTAGGTTTTCTCACCCACCCACTTTACCCTCCATCCTCCACCCCCCCGCCTGACCGGCACTCAGTGAGTATTACTACCATGTGAGCTATCAACACCTTAGTATTGATCAGTTAGTACCAGTTTGATGGCAAGTACAGGTGGTACATGCTTTTCCATCCTTGTGATACCTCACTTTGAAGGATGGGCTTAATCTCTATAAGAGGTGCTAGATCACCATTGTTTTTTGTAGTTGAGTAGTATTCCATGGTATACATGTACCAAATTTTATTAATACACTCATGTATTGATGGACATTTGGGTTGTTTCCACATCTTTCCAATTGTAAATTGTGCTGCTATAAACATTGGAGTACAGATGTCTTTATTATAGAATGACTTTTTTTCCTTTAGGTAGATGCCTAGGAGTGGGATTGCTGTATCAAATGGTATTTTTATTTTTATTTATTTATTTTTGTGTTTCTTTTTTCTATTTGAAGCCAAAATGGATGAAAAGCATTTCTATTTTTAGAAATTACTTTCCAAATTATCTCCAAATTACTTTCCACAGCAGTTATACTAATTAGCAGTCCTACCAGCAATGTAAGAGTGTTCCAATCTCTCCATATCCACACCAGCATTTGTTATTTTGGCACTTTTTGGTAGGGGCCATTCTCACTGGAGTTAGGTGATATCTCATTGTAGTTTTGGTTTGCATTTCCCTGATGATTAGAGATGTTGAGCACTTTTTTATATGTTTGCTGACCATTTGTCTGCTTTTGAAAAGTTTCTGATCATGTCCTTTGCCTGTTTATTGATGCGGTTCTTTGATTTTTTTTCTTGTTGATTTTCTTAAGTTCTATATGGGTTCTTGTTATCAGCTCTTTATCGGATGTGTAGAAAACAAATATTTTCTCCCATTCTGTAGGTTGTCTATGAGCTCTAATGATAGTTTCCATGGCTGTGCAGAAGCTTTTTAATTTGATCAGGTCCCATTTGTTTATTTTTGTTGCTGCTGTGATTGCTTTGGGGGTCTTCTTCATAAATTCTTTACCTTGGCTGAAGTCTAAAAGAGTCTTCCCCATATTTTTACCAGAATTCTTAAAGTTTCGTGCCTTAGGTTTAAGTCTGTTATCCATCATGAGTTGATTTTTGTGAGAGATGAGAGGTGGGAGATCCACTTTCAATTTCCTAAATGTAGAAATTCAGTATTCCCAGCACCACTTATTTAACAGAGATTTCTTTTCTCCAATGTTTACTTTTGTCTGCTTTGTCGAAGATTAGATGACAATATGAGGATGCTTTTATATCTAGGATCTCCATCCTACTCCAAAGGTATATATCTCTGCTATTGTGCCAGTAACATGGTTTTTTAGTTACTATAGCCTTGTAGTATAGCCTGACGTCTGATAAATTGACGCCTCCTAATTTGTTCTTTTTGCTTAAGATTGCTTTTGCTATACAGGGGTCTTCTCTGGTTCCATACAAAGCATAGAATTATTTTGTCTACATCTGTGAAAAATGATGTTGGTATTTTAATAGGGATTGCATTGAATCTGTAGATGACTTCAGGTATTATAAACATTTTAACAGTGTTGATTCTGCCAACCCATGACCATGATGTGGTTTTCCACCTGTTTACGTCCTCTACTATTTCCTTCTTCAGTGTTTCCTAGTTCTCCCTGTTAGAGGTCTTTCACCTCCTTAGTTAAATATATTCCTAGGTATTTTATTTTCTTTGTTGCTATTTTGAAGGGTATTGAGTCTTGAATTTGGTTCTCAGTTTGTTTTTGGCTTATAGGAATGCTACTGATTTGTGTCATTGATTTTGTAACCTGAGATTTTGCTTAATTTGTCTGTCATTTCCAGTAGTCTCATGGCAAAATCTTTGGGGTTTTCTAGATATAAGATCATCTAGTCAGCAAAGAGGAATAGTTTGACCTCTTCTTCCCTCATTTGGATGCCCTGGATTTCCTTCTCTTGTCTGATTGCTCTTGCTAGGACTTCCAGCACTATGTTTAATAGAAGTGGTGATAGAAGACAACCTTGTCTGGTTTCAGTTCTAAGCGGGAATGCTTTCAGTTTTTCCCTGTTCACTATGATGTTGGCTGTGTGTTTATCATTTATGGCTTTTATCATATTTAGATAAGTCCCGTCTGTGCATATTTTGTTAAGTGTTCTTATCATAAAAGGGTGCTGAGTTTTGTCGATTGTTTTTTTGCATCTGTTGAGAGGATCATATGGTCTTTGTTTTTACTTTCTATTTATGTGGTGAATTTCATTTATAGATTTGCATATGTTAAACCATCCCCGCATCTCTGGGATGAAGCCCACTTGGTCATGATGGATTATTTTTTTGATAAGCACCTGAATGTGGTTTGCTAGGATTTCATTGAGAATTTTTGGGTCTGTGTTTATAAGGGATATTGGTCTATAGTTTTCTTTTTCTTTTTTATTTTTTTTTTTGAGACAGAGTCTTGCTTTGTTGCCTAGGCTACTAGGCTAGAGTGAGTGCCGTGGCGTCAGCCTAGCTCATAGCAACCTCAAACTCCTGGGATCAAGCAATCCTTCTGCCTCAGCCTCCCAAATAGCTGGGGCTACAGGCACGCGCCACCATGCCCGGCTAATTTTTTCTCTATATATATTAGTTGGCCAATTAATTTGTTTCTATTTATAGTAGAGACAGGGTCTCACTTTTGCTCAGGCTGGTTTCGAACTCCCGAGCTCAAGCAATCCGCCCGCCTCGGCCTCCCAGAGTGCTAGGATTACAGGCGTGAGCCACCGGGCCCGTCCAATAGTTTTCTTTTTATGTTGCATTCTTTCCTAGTTTTGGTTGGTATCAGGGTGATGATGGTTTCATAAAACATATTGGGGAGGAGTTCTTCCTTGATGTTGTGAAATAATTACCGCAGGATAGGCACCAGCTCTTCTTTGTAGGTCTGGTAAAATTTAGGTGTGAAACCATCTGGTCTGGGACTTTTTTTTTTTTGTTAGGAAGCTTTTTTATTTCAGTACTTGATATTGATCTGTTCAGGTATTCTATTTCTTCCTGATTGAACCTAGGGAATCTGTGTGTTTATAAGAATTTGTCCATTTCCTCCGTGTTTTCAAGTTTATGGGCATAGAGGTTTTTTATAGTATTCATAGGTGATATTTTGTATTTCCATGACCTCAGTTGTAATGTCTCTTGTTTCACTCCTGATTGAGCTTATTAGAGTCCTTTCTTTTCTGCTTCTCCTTAATCTAGCAAGAGGCATGTGAGAGTTGTTTATTTTTTCAAAGAACCAACTTTTTGTTTTATTAATCTTCCATATGGTTTTTTTTGTTATCGATTTCATTTAGTTCTTCTCTGATATTTGTTATTTCTTTTCTTCTTCTGGGTTTGGGGCTGGTTTGCTCATCCTTTTCCAGTTCTCTGAGATGATTCATTAGATTATTTGTGATCTTTCTGTCTTTTGGATGTAGGCATTCATGGATATAAATTTTCCTCTCAGGACTGCTTTAGCTATGTCCCACAGATTTTGATAACTTGTGTCTCCTTTATCATTTAGTTCAAGAAATCTTTAGAATTCCATCTTAATTCCCTCCTTAATCCAATAATCATTCAGCAAAAGGTTGTTTAATTCTCATGTCTTTGTGTAGAGATGAGAGTTTCTGTTGGAGTTGATTTCTAATTTTATTCCACTGTGGTCTGAGAAGATGCATGGTATAATTTCATGTTTTAAAATTTGTTGAGACATGTTTCTTGGCCTAGGATATGGTCAGTCTTAGAGAATATTCCATAAGGTTATGAGAAAAACATATCTTCAGTGGTTTGGGGGTAGAATGTTCTGTAAATGTCAGGCCCATTTGTTCCAGAATTCTGTTTAAATCCGCTGTTTCTTTATTTTCTGTTTGGAGGATCTGTCTTGTTCTGTCAGAGATGTGTTGAAGTCCCCAGCTGTTACAGTGCTACCTTTTATCATTTTGTTTAGATCAAGTAGGATTTGCTTTATGAATCTGGGTGCACCTGATTTAAGTGAATAAATATTTAGAATTATTATGTCGTCTTGTTGAATTGTACCCTTCACCATTATATAGTGGCCCTCCTTGTCTTTCATTACTTTTGTTGATTTGAAGATTGAGTTATCTGAAATCAGAACTGGTGTGCCAGCTTTCTTTTGTTTTCCATTTGCATGGAATATTGTTTTCCATCTCTTCACCTTGAATCTGAATGTATCCTTGTGGGTTAGGTGTCTTTCCTGAAGACAGCAGATACTTGGCTTATGTATATTTATCCATTTGGTCAGCCTATGTCTCTTTAGTGGGCAATTCAAGCCGTTCACATTTATTGAGAGAATTGATAAGTGGGGCAGGTTTCTGTTCATCCTATTAAGTTGAACTTTGTTGCTTTATTTTCTCTCTTGAGCCATTGTAGTATCTGGCCTTTGACCTTTAGCTTCTGGATGGATGATTTTATACTGGGGAGTGTCTATTGTGCTGCTCCATGTGTAATGCTGTTCTGAGTACTTCCTGGAGGGCAGGTCTTACCTTGATGAATTCCCTTAGTCTTTGCTTGTCTGAGAAGGTTTTTATTTCTCCTTCATATAAGAAACTTAGTTTCGCAGGATACAAGATTCTAGACTGGTTGTTTTTCTGTTTGAGAAGACTGAGAATGAGGCTCTAGTCTCTTCTGGCTTGCAAGATCTCAGCTGAGAAGTCTGGAGTCAGTCTGATGGGTTTTCCTTTGTAGGTTATCTGCTGCTTTTGCCTTAGGGCTTGGTAGTAAGGCCTATTTCATGTTCATTTTGGCCAGTCTGATGACTATGTGTCATGGTGTCTTCCTGTTTCCAGTGAATCTCCCAGGAGTCCTTTGAGCTTCTTGTCCCTAGATATCTAAATTTTTAGCCAGGCCAGGGAAATTTTCCTCCATTATATGAGCTGAATCCTCATATCTATTTCTGCATTCAAGCTCTTGTGATTTGTTTTTTTGGTTGAAACGTGACGAAAACAAGATCTCACTAATGTGTAGTTGTAAAAGGAGGGGTATTTAATAGCCTTTTCAGGTAATTGTAGATACTCTTCTTTGAATACTATGCCAACACTCAACAAATAGTAGGTTGTTTTTTTTTCCAGAGAAACTTATTATTAAGTGGAATGTGGTATCTGTAACCACATCAATGAACTTTTCATATTTGGTTACATTAAGATGTATTGGTCTGCCTTGCACTTTGAATAGATCTTTTACATGCATGGTCATTGGCAAATATGGGTTCAGTGAGTTATATAGATCTTCCAAATATTAGCACATGTCATTATATAATATTTAAAATATCACATTAATTAATGTTGCTGTCATATTTGTCAGAAAAATCTTAAAGTATTTCAAAACTGTCAGGCTGGAAAGCTCTTATTTTATCATTGGTATTAAATAGTCTCAGATTTTTATCTTGAAATGACAGGCCCAGTTTATTTATTTTGAGAAAATGTCTGCCAAATATATGTTTGTATACAAAGGATATTTTGTCAGTTATTCTTTCAAGTAAAAAAATGGTGTTCCTTAAAAAAAGGCATCTAGTTCAGTTCATAATTTAACTATGTGTTTGTTCTCTAGACAACTACCATATTTCCTCATGTACTAAAAGTGCTTTATATGTGCTTACTATTTGAAATAGGTTTTAAAAGTTATGTACAAAAGGGTTTGGTTATAATGAAATCAAACATTTATTGCTTCATCAAGGGCCTTCTTAACTGAAACTGACTTATTAAAAAATTGCAGATATGTAGCTATGAAGAATTCAGTGACTACTAGCATAATTTGGTGCCACTGCTTTGATTCCTATAATAAGCAGCTTTACCCACATGAAAGAAACAACCAATATCTTAGTATCATTATGAAAATAGTTCTCACCTTGGGACTTCTGTGATTCTGTATATTATACTTTGAGAGCTGCTATTCTGGAATAATAAAAGGTATATTGTGGTTACAAATATGCCTGAGATATAATGTCGTGGAACTTAATATAGATGGATTTTTGAGAGAAAAAAATGTGTGGGTACAGAGGGATGACTTTTCATATCTGCAGGTTCCTCAGGGCTAACTGTGGGCCTAGAGCATCCACAATTTTATGAATCAACAAGGGATCCCAAGGATACAAAGGGATGACTGTGCCCATAAAGATAAAGACACTGATATCAACTTTTCTATACCAGATTAGTAGAATAGATAAGAAGTTCTACGGTAAGATAGAGGACAGGTTATTTTTATTGTGTTGTTATTTATAATAAAAATGGTTTGGGAGTATAGGAGAAGGATTGCCTGATTCTTTGGTTTGAAGAAGGGTAAAGAAATTGGGATGTTTCAAAGAAGACTTTGTAGAATAAATGATATATAAGTGATCAAAAATATGTGTTGAATGAATTGCTATTTCTAACTAAAAACATATTAAAGAAGAATGTTTTCACTTATTGGCTAATTAAGGTATCTTTAAGCTTTTCACGCTACTTCTTCATATATTCCTTATGATGTCTGCTTAAAGATGGAATTTTTCATTCTCCAAAGAAGCTGTGAACATGATTAATATTTCTCTTCAAATGTAGGAAATCATCTAGATCTTTTCTGTTGTCTCTAGACTAAAACAATGGGACAATAAGACAGTGAAAAGTGGAGAAGGCTTTAGAAAAGGTCTTTACAGAAGGGGAAAGAAAATGTCAAATGGACGGTGATAGAAACTGAAGTTGGATTAAAGGCAGTAATAATCATAACCAACATTTAAATCCACCGAACTTTGGGCCAGGAGCTTTTCTAAGCACTTTGCCTGTGTATGTAAGATCAGTTGAAGGTACTTATGTGGGCCTATTTCTGGGCTCTCTATTCTGTTCCTTTGATCTATTTGCCTATTCTTTTGCTAATACCACACTGTCTTGATTATTACAGCTTTCTAGTAAGTCTTGAAGTTGGGTAGTGTCAGTCCTCCACCTTTGTTCTTCTCCTTCAAATATTGTGTTGGCTATCCTGGGTCTTTTGCCTCTTCTTATAAATGTTGCGATCATTTTGTTGATACTCCAAAATAACTTGCTGGGATTTTTATTGAGATTGCATTTAATCTGTAGGTAAAAGTGGGGAGAACTTATGTCTTGTCAATATTTAGATTTCCTATCCATGAACCTGGAATCTCTCTCCATTTTATTTAGTTTTTCTTTTATTTCTTTCATCAGAGTTTTGAAGGTTTCCTTACATAGGTTTATATATATTTTGTTAGATTTGTACTTAGGTATTTAATTTTGTGTGGTGCTAATATAAATGGCATTGTATTTTTGTTTCAAATTCCACTTTTTTGTTTCAAATTCCACTTGTTCATTGCTAGCATATAGGAAAGTGATTGATTTTTATGTATTAATCTTGCATCCTGGAACTTTGCTATGGTTGCTTATTAGTTCTAGGAGGTTTTGTATTTTGTGGGTTTTTATTTTTTTTTTTGCCATTTCTTTCAGATCTTCTTTGTACACGGTCATGTTATCTATGAACAAAAAGTTTTGGTTTTTTCTTCCCAGTATGTATACCTTTTATTTCCTTTTCTTTTTATTGCATTAGTTAGGATATCCAGTAAAATGTTGAGAAGCAGTGGGGAGAGGGGCATCCTTACTTTATTCCTGATCTTAGTTGGAAAGCTGTGAGTTTTCATAATTAAGTATGATGTTAGCTGTAGGTTTTTTATAGATATTCTTTATCAAGTTGAGGAAGTTCCCTCTATTTCTGGTTTTCTGAGAGTTTTTAGCATCAGTGGGTATTAGATTTTGCCAAATGCATTTTCTGCATCTTTTGATGTGATATATTGCTTTGATTTTTGAATGATGAATCATCTTTTCATACTTGGGGTAAATTCTACTTGGTTGGAATGGTCTTTTTATACATTGTTGAAGATTTTTGCTTTTATGTTTATGAGAGATACTGGTCTGTGGGTTTTTCTTTTTTTCTCTTGTAATGTCTTTGTCTGGTTTTGGTATTAGGGTAGTACTGGCCTCATGAGTTAGAAGGTATTCCCTTTGCTTCTGTCTTCTGAAACAGATTGTAGAGAATTGGTATATAATCGTCCCTCCTACCATGTGGAATACTAAAACCTGAGGATGCTCGAGTCTCTTATGTAAAATGGTATAGTATCTGCATGTAACCTACAAACATCTTCTTGTGTACTTTAAATCATTTCTACTAATAGATTACTTTTAATATCTAATGCAATGTAATTGCTATGTAAATAGTTGTTATACTGTATTTTTTAATTTGTATCTTTTTTATTATCTTTTTAATAAACTTTGTTTCCAAATACTTTTGATCCATGGTTGTTTGAATCCACAGATGCAGAATCCATGGATACAGAGGGCTGACTGTAACTTCTTCCTTAAATGTTTGGTAGAGTTTACCAGTGATTCCATCTTGGCCTGGTGTTCTCTGTTTTGGAGAGTTATTAATTATTAATTCAATTTCTATAATAATATGGGTCTATTCTGATTGTTTCTTGCATGAGTTTTGGCAGATTGTATCTTTCAAGAAATTCGTTCATTTCGTCTAAGTTATCTAAGTCGTGGCCATAGAGTTGTTCACAGTATTTGTGGATTTTCTTATAAATGTCCCTGGGATCTGTATTGATGTCTTTTCTTTCATGTCTGATATTAGTAAGTTTTATCTTCTTTTTTTGTTAATTAGCCTGGCTGGAGACATATTGATAGTATTGATTTTTTCAAAAGAATCAGCTTTTGATTTTGTTGATTTTCTCTATGGATCTTCTCTTTTCAATATCACTGATTTTGGCTCTAACTTTACTTCTTTTTTCAGCTTACTTTGCATTTAATTTGCTCTGCTTTCTAGTTTCCTAAAGTCAAAGCTTATATTACTGGTTGTAGATCTTTCTTCTTTTCTAACATATGCATTCAATAAATTTTTCTTTAAGTACTGCTTTTGCTGCATTCCACAAATTTCAATAAGTTGTATTTTCATTTTCATTTAGTTCAAAATATTTAAAAAATTTCTCTTGAAATTTCATCTTTGACCCATGCATTATTTAAAAGTGTATTGTTGGCCGGGCGCGGTGGCTCACGCCTGTAATCCTAGCTCTCTGGGAGGCCGAGATGGGTGGATCGTTTGAGCTCAGGAGTTCGAGACCAGCCTGAGCAAGAGCGAGACCCCATCTCTACTATAAATAGAAAGAAATTAATTGGCCAACTAATATATATAGAAAAAAATTAGCCGGGCATGGTGGTGCATGCCTGTAGTCCCAGCTACTTGGGAGGCTGAGGCAGCAGGATTGCTTGAGCCCAGGAGTTTGAGGTTGCTGTGAGCTAGGCTGATGCCACGGCACTCACTCTAGCCTGGGCAATAAAGTGAGACTCTGTCTAAAAAAAAAAAAAAGTGTATTGTTTAACCTCCAACTATTTTAGATTTTCCAGCTATCTTTCTGTTACTGATTTCTAGTTTACTTCCATTGTGGTTTGAGAGCAAACATTTCGTGATTTCTTTTAAATTTATTAAAGTGTCTTTGTAGCCCAGTATGCGGTCTGTCTTGGTAAACAAGGTATTTTTCATCATACTGAATTGAAGACTCTTAGATTCATAAGGAAGTTTTTAATTCTGGTTTCCTTCGGTGGTATATACTTTGCACTTTATCTCCAACTTATCTTATTCCATGGTTTGTTCCCATAGTTGGGGAAAGTCCTTCATTTTGATGCTGTGTCTATATATGCCAACCCAGGTCTCAGAAATGATATCCCAGGCCAGGCACGGTGGCTCATGCCTGTAATCCTAGCACTCTGAGAGGCCAAGGTGGGTGGATTGCTCGAGGTCAGGAGTTCGAAACCAGCCTGAGCAAGAATGAGACCCCGTCTCCACTATAAATAGAAAGAAATTAATTGGCCAACTAATATATATAGAAAAAACTACCCAGGCATGGTGGCGCATGCCTGTAGTCCCAGCTACTCGGGAGGCTGAGGCAGGAGGATTGCTTGAGCCCAGGAGTTTGAGGTTGCTGTGAGCTAGGCTGATGCCACAGCACTCAGTCTAGCCTGGGCAACAAAGCAAGACTCTGTCTCAAAAAGAAAAAAAAAAAAGAAAGAAAGAAAGAAAGAAAAGAAATGATATTCCAAAGTGGCATCTGTGGGAAATCTGGGCTGTCTTTGTAAAATATATATGTACATTTATGAAAGGTTTCTATGTTATGAATCTGTACATGAACTTTTCAAAAATGGCGGCCAAAGTGACATACTACATCAGGTAGAAATTTTTTTAAATGGGGGCACATTTAACATTTCTCAGAGGTTAATGAATAATAAATTTTATACTTTTAAAATGTGACAATTTTTTTCTGTTCCATTTAGTTTTGTCAGCCTGGTGGGTGGCAGCTGTCCAGAGAGAGGAAGCAACCAACGTTCTTTGTGGTGGTCCTGACAGATATTGACTCAGATCGACATTACTGCTCATGCCTAACCTTCTATGAGGCAGAGATCAATCTCCAGGTACAAAAACTTATAATGTTTGGAGAGGAAATCAACATGGTAAAGTTACTCTTTTAAATTTAATTGTCCTCTTTCACCATATTGGATATAATCTGAATTTTTCTAAAGATAACATATCCATGAATTGGTTTATTAAGAATAGTTTCCTCTCCTGGTGATCCTGTGATTTTTCCTGCCAGTCCTTCTCCCAGGGGATCTTTCACAGAACATAAAGCATTTAATAAGAATGTTTGTAAATCATTTATCACAATGCTTGACATTATTGTTTAAGCACCCAAGTAAATGTTAACTCATAAATGGTAGTATTATCAACACGATCAGAGTGAAATTCATAGGGTAGCACTATAGAAATTTAAAATAGTTGTTACAGACAATTGGTAGAGGCTCTTAGTTTCAGACAACTGGATCTGCTTTCTCTAATTTAAGCAAAAGTGATTAATGACAAAGTATTGGGTAACTTTTGGAATTTCAGGGGTGAGGGACACCAAGGAGCCAATTCTGGATACTAGAAACAGCCCAGCTTAGGGCTATTCTCAGAGAAAACATTCTTTCCACTTTTTACCACTTGGCACTTATGATACTGGATATCAGACAATATACCCTCACCATAGTTGCCCTAGTGTATCTGAGCTTCTATGTACAGCCACTGTCTCACACTGCTGACTTCTGCTTTTAAGTCTGACATGGGTTGTTTCTTTGGTGGAAGTCAGATTGCATGCAGAAGCTACCTCACTGCAAAGGAGTCAGAAAAATGTAGGATTTTTTGGTGGTGGTAGTGGTGGCAGTTTGTTTTGCTTTCCAGGTTGTGTAGTATAAGAAGGAAACTATAAAGGGGTTTAGAGTGAGCCAGTCTGCATCATCTGCTGTTATTTCTCCCATATGCAGATTAGTGAGTATCACCACTTAGGGAAAAGATCAGCCTGCTTTCTGAGATGGGCTCACAAAGGAGCATTTGTTGTTTTGATTATGTTTATTAAACTCCAAGATCTGAATTTTCTGGATGCAGAAACCTGATTTTTCAGTACAAGATGAGACAAATCACCTGTCATGATGCAGACTCACATTATCCAAGTTCATTACATTGATATATTAAAACCAACATATTAATTTATTTACAGGAAATGTTCAAAGTTACATAGAACAAAATATGCATTATCCGCATTATCAGCACATTCACTCCTTATTGTCAGATCTTTGTGAGAAGCCATATCAAAATCTGAAGGCTTTTGATTAGGGAATCAAACTAAGGAGTATTTGAGGTGAAATATTTAATGACTATCAGACTTAACATAGCCTATTGCTTCTGTTTGAAATTAGGGATTATTGTATGTTGTCAGTGGGGACAGAAAACTTAGAAGTCTGTGACTATAGTCTCGTCCTCCCTGGATAGTGTTTGGATGGATGTTGCCAACAAATAGTCATATTCCTGTTTGAATCACTTCAGACTAAACAAATTAGAGAGTGTTCTCTAGCCCAAGTGCCATTCTGTCTCTTTTAGGTGACCTTTCATTTCTATGTTGATGTTTAGAATTTAAGTTAATGCTTAGAAAGCAGCATTTTCTGTTATTTTCATATTTTTGAGGGTACCTTTTCATAACTCCCTAGGATTATCTAATGAAACTAATCATGATTATTTAGGTTCTCCCTCCTCTCTCCTTCACTATCCACCCCCAGAAAAACTGACAGAAATGCAGTATATTAAAATATCATAGCAGTGTTTATAAAGATGTTCTAGGAATTCTTAGGTATTTTTCAAACTTTTTATTTGGAAATTATTTCAAACTTACGGAAAAGTTGCAAAAATAGTACAAAAATCCACATATCCTCTATAAATATTCACCTATTATTAAAACTTTGCCCATTGATTTATTATTAGAGATCTCTCTTCTTCTGCCTCTCCCTTCCTCCCTCCCTCACTCCTCTCTCTTTCCTTCTGTCCCCCTGTCCCACGTACACACACACACACAAATTTTTTTTCTGAACCATTTTGATACCAAACCAGGCTCATTCTTCCTGCTGCACAGTATGCTAATTACTGAGATGGATTTTGCAGCAAAGAAAGGGTTTATTCACAAGGCAGTCAAGCAAAGAGGTAGGAGAACAGATCTCAAATCCACCTCATTGAAGATGCGGTGTAGGGATACTTATGGGATAAAGAATCAGGGTGGTCTACGGCATGGGGAAAGGTGACTAGAGGTAAGGAAAAGTGAGGTAGTTGATGATCTGCACACATGAAGTCAAGCTTCATGGCTGTTTGTACACAGCACCCGTGTTTAGAAAATGGCAGCATTAGCATGATCTGAGGGAGGAGTTTTTGGCCCTCTGACATCAAAGGTCACCTCTTGGACATTTGCATAGGCCCAGTTGAAGGATTGGTGGCCTTAGCTGCTTCAAACTGGAATAGAGCTGCCCTCTGGTTCCTAAAAAACAACTTTAAGCAACCATTACCATGGATCAGAGATGTTACCTGTAATGAAGCTAGTAGATTGCTTAGCTACGTGAGTTTTAACTATGTAGATTTTAAAATCAACTAGAAGCAAGTGGGTAAAAGCAAGCAAGGCAGGTTAAGTTTGGCGGGGCCTAATCTAGTTAGCCCTCAGGTTCAATTTGAAAGTAAATTGCATATATTATCTCCCTGTACCCTAAATTCTGTAGAATATATTTCAAAGGAACATAAACAGTATAGTTATCAATCTGAGGAAATTTAACATCAGTATAATACTGTACTGTTCATATTCCAATTTTCTCATTTGACCTTACAATGTTTTGTCTTCCAGTACAGGATCCAGTACATATTGCATACATTGCATTTAATTGTCATTTCTCTTTGTCTCTTTTATCTGTCAGATTTCTCCACTGGATATTGCTGTTTTATGCTGGCAACTAATAAGTAATCTGTATGAAGACACTCTAAGACTATGCAAATATCCTACTACTCATCAATCATGATCCCCATGATTCAGCATTTACTGATGACTCTTGCCTGTTCCGATTTTGATTATGATGGTTGCAAAATGATTATTTTTCAACTGTACACTCCCTCTACCTTTACCAATCAGCAGTGACATTTTACTGTCAGCATGAGCGCTTCCTTCTTAATCTATCTGAGTTATAGAATCATGGAGTCAGTTTTTTTAATAGTGTATAATTCATTAATAATTTTCATTATTAGTTTTTTAGAGATTTATTAGTTTTTTAGAGATCGCTGCCTAGGCTGGAGTGCAGTGGTGCTATCATAATTCACTGTAGCCTTGAATTCCTGGGCTCAAGGGGTCCTTCTGCCTCAAACTCCCGAGTAGCTGAGACTACTGATGTGCATCACCATGCCCCACTAATTTTTAAAAAATTCGTTTAGAAATCAGGTCTTACTGTGTTGCCCAGGCTGGTTTTGAACTCTTACTCTCAAGCAATCCTTCTGCTTCAGCCTCCCAAGTAACTGTGATTACAAGCATGAGCCAAAGTTTTCATTATTTTAATACACCAATTGTCCCATGTTTGACCAGTTGGTACCCCTTAGACTGGTTCCTGTATTCCTTTGACAAGGCTTCATAATTTAAGAAAAATACTTTTTTACTTTCTGTCATAGCAAGTTGATCAAGGTTCATCTTATTCAGTCCCTGCCTTAGCCTTGAAATTAGCCACTTCTTCAAGAAACCTTGGCTTCTTTTAGTGGGGAATATTAGAAGCTGAGGTCTGTATCCTTGTATATTTCAAATCAGTGTTTTAAAAAATTATTTCTCTTTTTAGCTCAGATATTTTTCTACTTGCCATTTTAAGTGGACCAAAAAATTATAACTTATTTATATTTTACAATCACCTTACATAAACATAGAGTCTGCTTCTATTGAGTTTTTCCAAGATTCCGAAAACGTAGATAAATTGTGAAGATTCTGGCTTCTATACAGGTGTACTTAGGTACTAGGTACTAGGCAAAATTGTAAGACTGCTTTTCTGTGCTGGAAACACAAAGTTAATGTCTTTTGGGCTTGGTCCAAAAGAGGGTACAAACAGTGAGAGAGAATTTGGAAAAAAAAATTAAAACCCAGGAGGTGTTTCTTTCTAGGTCATCAGTGAGGTTGTTCTCATTTTTGGCATGAAGTGTTTAGCTATGTCTCTTTTTAAAATGTGTTTTTCTTTTAGTTTTGGATCATATCATCAGTTCAAAATAGATCTTTTAATTCTGGTTTGGTGTGAGTTACTTCATACCAAATATACTATGACACGTTATTTGGAAGCCTAAAGAGAAGGAACTTAGGGACACATACCATACAAAGTATAATTGTGCAACTTTTAAAATCTTGGCTCTGTTATCTTTCTAAGATATGGTAACACTTGTCAATAATTACAAGCAAAACTTTGGCATTAAACTTTTGATGATACATTCCCCAAATAACTCATCTAGACAATGTGATCTGAAATTTTTTAAAGTAATCAGTAAAATATGATTTTTATGGCTTATCTAAAAAATATCATAGACCTATATAAATTTTTAATTTTGTTTTGTATCTTTTTAATGTTCTTTAATATGTTTATGTGCCTATTTCTGAACCAATGATAATTACACAATTCTCAGTGAAGACATTTCATGTGTCAGCAGATTGTCATCAGCGAGAGAAAGAGAGAATGAATGATTGTAATTTGGGGAGATAAGATGAGGACTAAAGAGGGAGAGACATAGAAGACATAAGATATGTTTCTTTTAGGGGGATAAGATAAAGAATAAAGAGGGAGAGACATAAAAAGCATAAGATATGTATCTTCATATCAGTGGGCTTAAAATCTACTATGGTAGATGGAACTAAAACCTAAGTACAAAAACATTCCGAAGTACCATATGCTAAGTAATAGCATATCTGATAGGTAATAATTGCAGACTGGCTAATTGGAATAAGTCTTATAGGATTTGAAGGATTCAGTGGACATGTAAAAAACAAGAGCTAAGACCTAAAAGAGGGGAAAGAAAATGGGTAAGCCAAGCAAAAGGTTTATTGAATAGGAAAAAGATTTTAATGCTTATGATAAATTAAAGGCTTATCCTGGCCAGGCGCGGTGGCTCAAGCCTGTAATCCTAGCTCTCTGGGAGGCCGAGGTGGGTGGATCGTTTGAGC
The DNA here is from genome assembly GCA_008750895.1 of Mirza zaza. Taxonomy (NCBI): domain Eukaryota; kingdom Metazoa; phylum Chordata; class Mammalia; order Primates; family Cheirogaleidae; genus Mirza; species Mirza zaza. The sequence continues at coordinate 51,974 of VSMD01012437.1, read as the reverse complement.
TCAGGAGTTCGAGACTAGCCTGAGCAAGAGGGAGACCCCATCTCTACTATAAATAGAAAGAAATTAATTGGCCAACTAAAATATATATAGAAAAAATTAGCCGGGCATGGTGGCACATGCCTGTAGTCCCAGCTACTTGGGAGGCTGAGGCAGCAGGATTGCTTGAGCCCAGGAGTTTGAGGTTGCTGTGAGCTAGGCTGACGCCACGGCACTCACTCTAGCCTGGGCAATAAAGTGAGACTCTGTCTCAAAAAAAAAAAAAAAGGCTTATCCTGTTCTGAGTACTATGCTGAAATTTTACAGCACTTTATTCCCCTTTATTCAATTCACCTATAGTTTATTTTGTTCTCACAAGAACACCATTTGTTAGATCTTAACTTTTCCATTTCATAGATGAGGCTAAAAGAACTACCCAAGGACATTCAGTGCTAAGGTGAAGAGCGCTTAACTCTGTCTCCAAAGATCCAACACTAAAACATATATTGCAAAGCTGCAAAAATTATATCTGTGTTTTTGGTTCAAGAATTTAGTGTCAAAGATAAGAACAATTGTAGGAACAAAAAAGGTAGTCCAGAGGCAGACCCTAATGTGTATAGGAGATCAGGGAGCAGTGGAATCATTACAAATGAATGGAATCTGTACATTTCAACAAATATTATTTAAACAGTTCAAAAGTTTTTTGAAAAGACAAAATAAATTTATACATAATATCATAGAACAATTAATTCTAGGCAATCAAGTAAATACTTAGAAAAGTGAAGTAACAAAAATGGATTTTTGACCTGATCTCTAGATCTGAAAAAGTGGAGCAGTGGAAGAAATTACATGCAAACATTTGATAGATTTATCTGTCAAGCCAATCATTCCCCTCTCCACTTGTTATCAAAGGAAGCAATGCTCATTGTTGAAAATGTAGAATGGATAGGGAGAAAATTGAGAGAGCAGAAAAAATTTAGCAGTTTGACATATTTTCTTCCAATAATTTTTTTTTTACTAAATTGGCTATAAACTAATCGATCATATGGATATTTTAAATCTATCCCCTGATGGGCATTTATTTCCTGTTTTATCAATACTATGAATAACACTGCGATGAATATCTCTTTGGAAAAGTCTTGGTTCCCTCAAGAAGGATTTAGTCAATGATAATCTACCACAGTGAACTAAAAATCGCGAATAGCAAAGTTGTGGCACTGGGCTTGCCAATAATATAATCACCTTTACACTTTGATAGCATTCTAGAGACTAATTCTTAGACCTTAATGAGTAAGACTAGACTTATTAGAATCTAGTGAAAACTAGCATAAACATAATTCAGACAGAGAAAAAAATTGTGAGACTTGTATATTCTTAGTTTATTATATAGTTTGATAATTTGTTTTATGACATATGCAAGTATCCACATGGAATTCTCCTTATAGTATGGATGGTATAGACTATGCTTTGCCTGTCTTCACCCTTTCCTCCATTTAAAATGGGAATTGGCTAACAGACAGCATGCTGAATCTTAACAGTCCCTCTGATACCCCTCACAGTTGTATTTTGTAGAGAAAAACTATCACTGAATTAGTTATGATTAATTAATACTACATGCTTAATATGATATGAGACATTAAAGCAACAGAAGAAAGTTTTGAGAACAAGTTCCCAAAGCCCTTCAATATCAAATGCTTTTTATTAAATTTTGATGAAAACGATTTCAGGATAGGAAGGGCTACAGTGAGAACTGCAGAACTGCAGTAGTATTGTTATTACTATTTTACTTAACAGGAAAGATTATTACATTCCAGTATAATTAAAGGAGAACAGGAATCTGAACATCTTTTCAGATTAACAGTTTGACTTCTTGTATGTTATCTGTCTTAAACCGCTTCTTTGAACTAATACCTTATTTCTTATAGGTTACATATAAGAGTATAAGACAGTAGAAAAAGAAGTAGTCTAAGTGTTGGAAGAGTTGACATGTTAATCCCAGTTATTCTTTTAATGAGCTATATGACCTTGGCAAATCATTTCATCTCGCTGGGCATGTAATTACCAATTTGTAAAATGAAGTAGGTAACATAGATTTAAAATACTTCTACTGTATTATTTTTATTATTTTGTCATGTTAACTATACCTGATATTAAATGTGTGTGCATGTTTGTGTGTCTTTTTTAGAGACAAGGTCTTGCTGTGTTACCCAGGCTGGGGTGCAGTGGCCCAATCATATCTCACTATAACTTTGAACTCATGGGCTCAAGTGATCCTCCTGCCTCAGCCTCTTGAGTAGCTAGGACTACAGGCACCTGCTACCATACCCAACTAATTTTTTTATTTTTTTGTAGAGACAAGATCTTGCTGTGTTGCCCAGGCAGGTCTCAAACTCTTGACCTCAAGCAGTCCTCCTGCCTCAGCCTCCCAAAGCACTGGGATTACAGGCATGAGCCACCATGCCCAGCTTGTTTTAAAGATATATTTTAATATTGTTCATAGTAGATATACTTTAAAATTTTCACCTAAATTATGTTCTACAGAATACTATACCAAGTCATCTTCTGAATAAAGAGTATTTTTTAGATGAATGTGCATTGTAGACTTTATTACCTGACTTTTTTTTTTATGACCAAATGTCCTCTTTGTGGAATGTTTGAATATGCTATGTTACATAGTCATTAAACAAAGTTTTGATTCTTTGTATGTGTTGACATTCCCAATGTGTCACTAGGGCACTAGATCCTATAGATGTGCTGTAAATGAAGAGGTCCAATAAGTTTGACAAATACTGTATACTATACTTCCTGTCCTTGGACTTGAAAACAATATGTGCACATCAAAGTTTGAGAAATCCTGCAGTAAAGGAACTTGGCTTAACTTACTGTTTCTAAAATTCTTTGGTTAGAAGACCCTTTGGTGAAGTAATGTCTGTTACGTTCCAAGAGAAAACACTTTGGAAAATGTTGCTTTACATGTATGTTTAAAAAAAAACACAGTAACTTATGAACTGTGTACTACTAAAATACGAAGCTTTCTGAGTGAATATATACTAGCCCTATAATTGAATGTGTTCTGCCTTCTGAATACGGTAGAGCCCAGGAACTATACTGTTGGTAGGGAAAATCTGCAGACTTTTCTCTTTGCTTGAGATAAACTTGATTCTCAACTAAAGACTAGTAACCTAATTTGTCTAAGCTTGTTATCTTAAAATGTGTATTATGTATTCATTATTTTCCAGACCAATGAAAGAATAAACAAGGTTTTACGATATGACCATATCAACATAATTAAAAAACTTTTTGGCAAGAAGTGAGGAAGGTTTTAGGGGGGAATTTCAGACCTTACAGAATTTTGCAACTACTTGGACTCCTTTATTTCCAATTCTGGGAAATTTTAAAGTTCTTAAATTGCTTTACTGAGGCAACTCTATGTAATGATATACTGTAATATATTACATTTCAAAAAGGAAATTTAGAACTGAAAATTTTCTTACTTGCAGAATTCTTTTTATCCTTTTTAAAACTGATTGTTTAAAGAAATGATTTTTAAGGAAGATTTTTAGTGTAATATGATATTGTTGAAAGTGAACAAAGCACAAGAGATGTTGGGTGCAACAACTCTTTTCAGGATAGAAAGGATGGGACTTGGTGTTACTTTGATGTGAAAATCAAGCATCAGGGTGCAAAACAGAGATGAGGCTGAAGTGATGAACTTAAATGACGGACAGGATAAACTTCCTAAAGCTTGTGCTTATCTGCTGTATGATTCATCACAGAAATTCAACAATCTAGTACTTTTTAGCATTTTGTCTCAAGATACGTTTGAAGAGCAATAGCACTTTGGAGGCAAATTGGTATGGTGGGTACTAATTTATCCTATATTATTGAAGCACAGGGACTATGAACTATGCATAATATAAGCTACACAAAAGCTGAGAATCCTAGCAGATGTAGTCCATAGCAATAATTGGTTGGCAAGAATATCTACAAACGGGCAAGTTGGAACATGTTATGATATGTGTAAGAGATAAGGTGACCTTGCAAGTCAGTGTGAGTCAGTGAACAGTGTTTAAGGTAAATTTGCATCATTAATGAGACCTACTAAAAACAAGGAATAATCTTAAGTTAGAAGAAGGTTTATAAATGTTGTTCTGCTAATATGTGAAAATATTTTGTAAAATATGATATTTAAAAGTATTATTAGACTATCTCACATTCATAGGCTAAGTTTTGAATTTCCTGCTTATTTTTAAGTTTTTCACATCTTTTCAATATGTGAAAATCTGTCATTGTAAAACTATACCAAATAAAGCCAGTATCATTATATAATTATTACATAAAAGATATTGTAGCAACTATGTAGAAAAGGGAGTATTCCCCTTACATAATAAATTATTTGTAGAACAATTTGATCATGAACATCACATTAACCATATCGTAGAACAAACCTCATTTAATCTAACAGTTTTGGGGGTTTTTTGTTATTCTTGCTTTTATCATAGCAGTACATTTTGCTTTGAAAATAGGAATATGAATTTTTCTCTGAACTTGGGACATTGTATTCTTGTAGGAGAGTTATTGGAACTAAGAATAATAACATTTTAGGATTTGCAGCGTATTTACAAAGTAAAAGTCACCTACTGTAATAAAAAGCAATATAAATAAAAATGAAATTATTTTTACTTAATGCTGATTTACATTATAGTGGACCTTTTCCTTTTCTTGTTAATAACTACTATTCCTTTTACTGAGTGTTTGATTAAAAAACAACTTTTTATTTTTTTTGAGACAGAGTCTCACTCTGTTGCCCAGGCTAGAGTGCCGTGGCATAAGCCTAGCTCACAGTGACCTCAAACTCCTGGGCTCAGGCAATCCTCCTGCCTCAGCCTCCCTAGTAGCTGGGACTACAGGCATGCGCCAACATGCCCAGCTAATTTTTTCTATATATTTTTAGTTGACCAATTAATTTCTTTCTATTTTTAGTAGAAACGGTGTCTCGCTCTTGCTCAGGCTGGTTTCAAATTCCTGACCTTGAGTGATCCTCCCGCCTCAGCCTCCCAGAGTGCTAGGATTACAGGCATGGGCCACCACGCCCAGCCAAAAAACAACTTTTAATAAATGACCAATGCATTCTATTTGGGATTTTGGTCAAATAAGTTAATGGTCATTTATTTGAAATGGTTATCTGCTTACTCTAGCTGACTTCTAATGGTACTGTAGGACATTTATCATAATCTCATAAAAATGTGGATAGCTTTATCTCTTCCAGAAATTTTAGTCATTCTTTTGTCATTTCAAATTTGTTAGTAATCCATAAAGAATATGATTCATTAAGTGTGGAAATCTTTGGTAAATTTATATTCATCACATTTTTATTATTTCTAAGGATTCCAGAAACCAACCAACCTAATTTTATTTTTGCTTTGTAACAAATGAAAAGCTTTCAAGAGCATATGGACCTTATCAAACATATAAAAAGTAAATAGTTCCCTTTGGATATGTGCATTCCACAGACATCTAACACTTGGTTATACTTCACTATACTAGGAACTAAATGGGCTATAAAGGAAATAGAAAATATAGTTCTTGACCTCCATGAGTAGGGGGAAAAAGACCCCCCTTGGTAAAATACTCAGAAAATTCATTTGTACATGTATACAGTAAGCAAACATTAAGTATCAACTATATGCCCAGCCTTTATTTTAGAAACTGGGAAATCACCATTGAACAAAATAGAAATCCTGGCCTTTATGGAGCATATTCTAGTGGAGGAGATAAACAAACCAAAAAACAAGTAAAATGGATAATATGTTGGGTAGTGACAAGTGCCTTGGGGAAAAATAAAGCAGTAAAGGATTATAGTGAGTGTTAGGGAATTGCAGTTTTAAGTAAGGTAGTCTGCAAAAGTTTATTGGAGCAGAAGATGCTTGAATGAAGACCTAAAAGAGATGAGGGACTGACCCATTAGGCTATCTGTGGAAAGAGTATTCCAGGCAAAGGAACAACAAGCAAGTACATAGACCAGTAGCTGGGAACGTGCCCAGTGTGTTGGAAGAGCAGAAAGGAAGAAAAGTGGAGCTGAAGAAGAATAAAGTAGATGAAACGAGGCAGGCTATTTTAATAATCCTGACAAGAGATGATGGCGGATCACAGTATTAAGGCAGCAATGGAGGTGGTGAGAAATCAGCATGTGTTGACTAGTAGCATATGGGCTATGAAAGGGAGGGAAATCAGAATTTTTGTTTTGCCAAGTGGAAGAATAGGATAGCCATTACTGAGAGAGGGAATATTGCAAGAGGATTGGGGTTTAGGAAGAAAGAATGCAGCTATGTTTTGGGTATGTTTGAGATGTCTCTTGATCATCTAAGTAGAGATGTCAAGCAGGCAAGTGAATATTGCATTTTGCCACATTTTGTGGAAAGATCTGGAAGAAGAAATTAAGTATAAGCAAGTATGATATGTTGGTAAACTGTGCTGGAAAGTAAGAGACAGAAAAAAATTCAGTAAAGAAAAGGCTTCAGGGAAGAAGATAAATTTTAAGCTAGACCTTTGATTAGTGTATCAGAAAGATGGCCGGGCGCGGTGGCTCACGCCTGTAATCCTAGCACTCTGGGAGGCCGAGGCGGGTGGATTGCTCAAGGTCAGGAGTTCGAAACCAGTCTGAGCAAGAACGAGACCCCGTCTCCACTATAAATAGAAAGAAATTAATTGGCCAACTAATATATATAGAAAAAACTACCCAGGCATGGTGGCACATGCCTGTAATCCCAGCTACTTGGGAGGCTGAGGCAGGAGGATTGCTTGAGCCCAGGAGTTTGAGGTTGCTGTGAGCGAGGCTGACGCCACGGCAACAAAAGTGAGACTCTGTCTCGAAAAAAAAGAAAGAGAAGGGAATTCTAGTTGGGGAAATTGTGCTAGAGTCTTAAAATATCATCTAGAGAAAAATCTGAATGCTTTATTACCTCGCTCTTTTTTTTTCTTAAAACTTTAACAGTAACAGTGTGTCATATAGTAGTATTATAGAACAGTAGGTACACAAGAAATATTTGTTGACTCAAATGAGAACATTTTTCCAAGTTTATTAGCCAGTATTTAGTCACTGGAATTTGGGTGTTTTTTTTAAGAGACTTTCAGGTTTTTTTTTCTTTTCGAGACAGGGTCTCGTTCTGTCACATGGGCTGGAGTGCAGTGCTCCAGTCTCAGCTCACTGCAACCTTGAACTCGTGGGCTCAAACAGTCTTCCCACCTCAGCCTCCCAAGTAGCTGGGACTACAGGTGCATCCACCACACCTGGATAATTTGTGTAGTATATATATATATTTTTTTAGAGATAGGATGTCACTATGTTGCCCAGGCTGGTTTCAAACTCCTGGCCTCAAGCAATCCTCCTGCCTCAGCCTCCCAAATTGCTGGGATTACAAGAACAAGCCACCGCACCTGGCCAAGACTTCTTTTTTTTTAATGTGGTAAAATATACTTAAGATTTGCATTTTTAGTCATTTTTATGTGTACGGTTCTGTGACATTAAATACATTTTGAAACTTAATTTTGTGTGTAAAAATGTTTTCTCAAAATATCAGCATTTTTGCTAATTGCAAAAGCAATTTAAGTTGATTGTGCTTTACTTTCTAAGAGAATTGAGCATTCTACAAGTCTTACAATCCTTCTTTGAAAGATTAAGACAAGTAGAAAAACAAAAACAAAGATTAGTGCCTTATTTCTGAAATAGACTTTTTTCCTTCTTTTGAAAATTGGCTTTCCATTTAAGTGAATATTGTTTTTAATTGCTTGGGTCATTATTTAAAATAATTTGAACATGTCTTATTTACCTTTGACTACTGGTACTTCACTCAGAAAGGAAATGCTCAAAGTTGTGATACATATCTGGAGCTGAAGGAGTTTTTCAAAAATGAAATGAGTATTCCCTGCTTCATAATTTCTTGCCTACTTGCCTCTTAGATTGCTCTCAACTATTATTTGCAGTTTGATTTTTCTAAATTATACTTTGTAATTAATTTTGAATTTTTTGCATATTATATTGAAGGTGTGTGATGTCTATCTTTTGTGAATTATGGACCTAGGAAATTCTTTCTCTCTGTTGATTGCAGTATCTCTTTTTCTAGGGAGCAAAGAAGGAAGAGATTGAAGGTGAAGAGGAAGTGTCTGGTTTAATTCAGCCTGCAGAAGTGTTTGCTCCCAAAAGCCTGGTGTTGGTATCCAGATTAGATTATCCAGAAATTTTTAGGGTAAAGAACTCATAGTTATCATTAATTTGTATTATCGTATAAAGCTCTTTTGAGTGAATCATGGTGCAAATTTTTTGCATTGAAAATATCATTAGATCGATTTAGGAATTCACCAGTAAAATTAAATGAGTGTGAACATAAGAAATATATTCATGTTGGGTGAAATGAACACCTGAATAAATTAATGTGACTACTTAAATTCTAAGGATGTAGTGTTTGTTTTCAAATAGGTCCCATATTTATTGAATCAAAAATGTATAAATCCTAAATAAATAATTTGATTAACTACAGTAATTTTAAAATGCATTAGTGATTTAACAACTTTGTATATGTTTATTCACCTTATGAGGAATCAGGTTCAAGTAAATAGGATCGGTGTTTGAGATTTCAAATAATTCTAATCATAATCCTGCCAACATAGCTTTAAAACATTGTTCTTCCAGATCTTTTCTTCTCTTAGATACTCAGAATTTTCAAATGTAAGAAAAAATTTTAATTTATTTATAAATATATGTACTAATATGTAATTTCTGTAGAGCTTTTCCAGAAAGTGAGTTTATATATATTCTAAACAAATTATTAGTATCAAGATTTCAATGAAAATGGTTAAGTCCTAACAAATACTAAATGTGCAGAGTCACAAATTTCAATAACCTGAAAGATACATAAAGATTATATTTTATCTTCTATTTTGCCACCTGCCTTCTTCTGAGCTGAAAGTGTTAATCTTACCATCCTGTCTCTATTTTGCAATCCTTTGTTATAATTTACATGTTAAGTTTTTCTATAGAATAAATGTTCTGGATATATAAGAACCACAAAACAAAATTTCTACATTTTTTATCTTGAAATTTGGAGTTCTGCAAAGTAGTTGAGGCAAAAACAATTTAGCCCTACAGATTTGCTACAGTAGTTATCTGAACACAAACACCTGTTTTACCAATTATGGATTTCTGCTTTCTGTAAATTCATCTGAGAATCTCATTTGGAGGTTCTGGTTCTAGAGGAAAATTTAATAAACTTAATAATATTTGCTGCTTAAAATTTATTCCACGTTGACTGTAGAGTATACTTCACTAGGTTCAAAGAGAAATTTTCCTAGAACCAGATTTCCAACAATTTATTTTTAGTGCTTTTTCCATGAAATAACTACATGCATTTTTGTCTTTGCAGGCTTGCTTGGGTTTAATCTACACTGTGTATGTGGACAGTCTCAATGTCTCCTTGGAAAGTCTCATTGCAAACCTTTGTGCCTGCCTTGTCCCAGCAGCTGGAGGGTCTCAGGTAAATAGAATAGAAAGGAAGATGGAGAAGGAATGTTCCTCTTCCCCTCTTCTCCAGTAATTTATGAAGAAAGGGAAAGAAAGAATTCTTTAAATTTTTGTTTTAAAGAGGATCCTAGGCCAGGCGTGGTGGCTCACGCCTGTAATCCTAGCACTCCGGGAGGCCGAGGAGGGCGGATTGCTCAAGGTCAGGAGTTCGAAAACCAGCCTGAGCAAGAGCAAGACCCTATCTCTACTAAAAATAGAAAGAAATTAATTGACCAACTAATATATATAGAAAAAATTAGCCGGGCATGGTGGTGCATGCCTTTAGTCCCAGCCACTCGGGAGGTTAAGGCAGTAGGATTGATTGAGCCCAGGAATTTGAGGTTGCTGTGAGCTAGGCTGACGCCACAGCACTCACTCTAGCCTGGGCAACAAAGCAAGACTCTGTCTCAAGAAAAAAAAAAAAAGAGGATCCTAGTTTAGTTAAGCATTGTCCCTATGGTCTGCCTTCCAGACATTCAAGAATTCTTTCTTTTCTTAGTGTCACAAGATTAATTTTAACACAGGGTTCATCTTTCATATAGTATAATTAGAAGTCATGTTTTATGTAACATGAACTCCAGTTTATATTTTCTTAGAAATACAAAGTGTATTCTTTTACCTTTTTATTCCTTTATATAATTATACCTCATTTTCATTAACTTAAATAAAAAATGTTTGAGTGATTAAAAATTAGGAGGTAACATTAAGAAAAACACTCAACACAGTTCTTTGTAATGTTATAACTACTTATGAATAGATTCATTTATTCTGTCTGTCCTGAAATTTTTATATTTGTCTCTAACATAGAAAAATAAAAACCTCAGCTGCTATGATTTATTTATTGTTTCAAGGTCAGCCATACTTTTAAAACAATAAACTTCTTCCCTTAAGCCTTAAAAATGGTTAGTTAATAACTTATTTTATTTATTCTTACATAATATTGTAAGAAGATAGCCCTCTAAAAATCACATTGTCCTCAGTCTGATGAAGATGTGACTTATAGTGAAATTGGCATCCCTTTTCTTTGCCCTTTGCCTTTTTAACTGTCTTCTGTCTTTCCTATTGTCTTTATCTTAAATTTTTATCCTCTTTTTTTCTCCTACTCTTTCCTCCTTTATTCTTCTCTCTCTGCTCCAAGGGCAGAATATTAAATGTGACTTTGGTTGTAGTTGGACCTAAACTTTGAAGTAGCAGACTTATTTTTATGGGCCTTTACTAAAGTTGTTGACCTAACATTTTATTATCTTTTAACCAGTTATGATTGTCAGTGATTTTTGTGTCTCATCTCTACTAGATTGTCAACTTTTGACTACTGAATTTTCTTGTACTATTTTCAGTTGTACAAAAAGTAAACTTAAATATTTTGGGCTATTCATTGTTGCCCTTTGCATCTGTTAATTGGATCTTATATGGTCATTTGCTCTAAAATTAAACTTCAAAGGAATTTTTATTTAAGAAAATGTCTGATATCATTTACGTGTGTTTCTTCCATTCTGCAGAAGCTGTTTTCCTTGGGTGCAGGAGATAGACAGCTGATCCAGACTCCTTTATATGATAGTCTTCCCGTCACAGGCACTAGTGTGGCTCTCCTGTTCCAACAATTGGGTATGTCTTTTCTCCTATTTTCAGTGTTCTCTTTTTTCTTGTATGAAAAAGATTTAAGTTCACATCACCTGACATGAATCAAGATAAAACAAATCATTAAATATTTTTTATATATAAATATATAATTTTGTGGGTCCTAATCTTACCAAGTGTTCATTCTTTATAAAAATTTTTAACTCAGGCCCCTTTTGTTCTTAGGTCAACTAGACTTTTAGAAAGTGGACTTATTTTCTTTATGCTAAATGATGAACAGATGGTATATTTACTATTTTTCTTTTCCTTAGATGAACTGCTTTTGAAGAAACCTTGTCAGATGGGACTAAAAGTCCCATCCTTCTCATCCCACCATTTGTTTGGGACTTTATCTCCAATTTTCTAGCAATGCCTAGGTTGAAAAATTGGGAAGAAGATACTAGAAAGTACCTTCTGTACATTGGGCAGCTTCTTATTTTATTAAGAAATAACATAACTTAAAAGTGAGGATATTTCAGACCAGGGCTGCCCAGAGATTCTTGTTTACTTTACCTCTGACTTGCCCTTTATTTATGGTTGCCTATGAGTGTCCTACTCTCTTTGACTCAGTTATTGTCATTGTTCTCCATCTGCATTTATCTTTTCCTGGTTATGTTGAAACTGTCCCTTTCCTAAGGTGTACACTCTGCCTCTCCGTGGAATTCTTAGTTCCTTGCAGAAAAATTTTGCTCTCTTGTTTCCCTCCTGTCTCATATTGAATTTTACCTATAGCTTAGCTCCCTAACTTATCACTCCTTTTTCATTAGTGTCCCCATCCTTATTCTTCTGCTCTAACTTCAATCAGTGAAAATTAGAGAACCTTAGAAGAGATTAGTGTAAATATAAGTAGAGTCTTCCAGTATCTGAATAAAAATGAATGGTGATAGCAATCCCAAAAGTGGTTCTTCCCCATTACATCTGCCTTCTCCTCAGGAGTTCAACTCTAAAAGTGTATCTCCCTTTGGTCAAAAGGATACAAAATTTCAGTTAGGAGAAATAAGTTCAAGAGATCTGTTATGCAACTTGGTGGCTATAGTTAATAACAATGTATTATGTACTTGAAAATCACCAAGAAAATAGATTTTTAAGTGTTCTTACCACAAAAAAAGATAAGTGTGTGAGGTAATACATACATTAAATCAGCTCCATTTAGCCCATCAACAATATACATATTCAAAACATCATGTGGCACATCATGAATATATACAGTGTTTGTCAACTTAAAAAAATTATGTCTAACTTCTCTGAAAATTTCTACTCATTGAGTCATCATAATTAAGTCTTAATATATTTAAAGCTGTTTTCTTTAATGTATGAGATAGGTAATCCCTTTCTGGTGGCACTTCTCCAAAGAACATCTTGTTGATTATATCCATGGTCCTTACTAACCTTTGACTTAATTGCTTTTAGCCAAGCACCATTCCTCTGATGTTTTTACTTTTAGAAGGAGCTGAATACCTGTAAAGGGTCAATCAAGGCAAAAATTTACTATGAAGAAGACTAGAAGAATATGACACAGATGAAATTATTTTACAGTCCCAGATACTACCATTTCTCTTGAACTTGCTTTTTGTATTTTTTAAAATTTTTAATTTTTTTAGCAACAGAGTGTTGCTCTGTCACCCAGGCTAGGGTGCAGTGGTATGATCATAGCTCACTGTAGCCTTGAACTCCTGGGATCAAGCAATCATCTCACCTGGGCCTCCCAAAGTGCTGGGATTACAGGCATGAGCCACTATGTTTAGCTTCTCTTGAACTTAATGAATCCTGTGTAAATCTCTCATGCTTTCAGTTGTACAATGATTTTGTGGGGAAAGGAAGCGGTTGTTACTGCTGTTTAGTGGCCAGGACCAGGGATATTAAACATTTTGTAATTTGCAGGATGTTTATGCAGCAGAAGAATTTTTACCCCAAATACCATTAGCATTCCCACTAAGAAAAATATATAAAATATAAATTTATAAAATCTAGACTTCTCTTCCAATAATAGTGGCCTGTGTAATTCAGATTAACCCTCTTAACAATGACAACTAGAAAAGATATACAAATATAAACAATATCTACTTGAAGGTAGCACATACAGTAAAGAATTACCAAGCCATGATCCCAGAAAAAAACAAGTGAGCCAGATATTTTAGCCATTTTTCTAAAGGCTCTTATTGATTTTGGAAGAAGTAGCTGAGAAGCTGATCAGCACTGTTGATACTCCCATAGGGGAAAAGAGAAAATTGAAGTTCAAGTTTTAACAAGGTGGATTCCTTTATAAAGCTCTTGTGCTTTGAGTTGAGACCATGAAGAACTACAATCTAGGAGGGGGTAAAAATCAGAAGTAGACAGACTCCCTCAAGAGCTGAAATAGAGCTTGAAATCATTTCAATTCCTTGACTTGGTTTAAGGTGATCCTTGATGCTACTGTCTCTATCCATCTTATAGAAGTAAAAGTAAATCCTCTCAGAAACGAGATAACTACATTCTAGGCTCCAAAATGTCTCTGAATTTTTATATTCAATCAGAATAACCAGGAAGATGAGAACCAAAACTAATGAAAGAAATACAAAGAAACTATAGACAATATAAAAGACCCACAGGGGCTCTAGCAAATGGAGATATCAGATGCAGAAATTAAAATAACTATGCTTAAAATAGTGAAGGAAATAAACAGTCAACATTGAGAATTTGGTCAGCCAAGTGGCACAACAGAAAATTCCAGCCCTCCTTCCCTGACAGAAACACTGATTTACGAAAGATATACTGACAAAAATACCTGTATAACAATTCCAAAATCCAGGTAAGTTGTTGCAGTACCCCAGGCTTGCACAGAGTCAAGAACAGCAGCAATGAAACAGGTTAGTAGAGCAATTTCATGTTACTTACATCAGCCCGTCGCCCAATTCTTCCAGACTTGGGGGTGTAGGGTGGAGAGAAGATTGGAACTCACATCCCAAATTCTGGCTGTTCAATAGGCTGCCAGAGGGACTTGTTTCTGTGTCACCTCAATGGAAAAACAAGCAGAAACTGGCATAGTTTGGATGTCTGCAGTGGCTGAGAACTAAGAAGGGGAAAGCGTACTATAGCCTGCAAAGCTTGGTGTGATTGGGAGAAGGCACAAAACTTGAGGCTTATCTCTCAGAAGGAAGAGAAAGGAGCATTTAATGTTGTGACTTTTCAGTGTTGCCAGAGTACTGGTGAAAAATGTGAACAACTTGGAAATTTTATTCGTTGCTAATAGGAATGTGAAATGGTATAGCTATCTTGGAACATAGTTTGACTTTTCTTTTTAAAAGTTAAGCAAACATATGATCCAGCTATTTCACCCCTCAGGCATTTACCCAAGGAAAATGTTAGTACATGTTCATAAAAATATTTGCATATAAATGTTCATAGCCATTTTATTTATAGTAGTAAAAAATGGGAAATAAGCACAATGTCCACAGTGATAATTGATAATAGAAATGGATAAAAAAATCTGTGGTATATCCATACAATTAAATGCTACTAAGCATTATGAAAAAATGAATTGTTGATACGTACAAAGTAGATTAACCTGAAAGTAATTGTGCTGAATGAAAAATACCAGATAAAAATTGTATACTGTACAATTAGGTATTTATAAAGTTCTAAAAAAGGTAGTCTAATCTATAGTGACGGAAACAGGTCATTGGTTACTTGTGGGTGGGAAGCGAGAGATTACAAAGGAACATGAGCAAACTTTTTGGATGGTGTTTGTGTTCATAATCTTGACTGTGGTGATGTTTTTACAGCTATGTACGTATGTTAAGATGTGTCAAATTCTAAAAGAAAATTGAAAACATATATTCACACAAAAACTTATACATGAATTTTATAGCAGCATTATTCATAATAGGCAAAAAATGGAAGCAACCCAAAATATCAGTCAACTGATGAATGGATAAACAAATTGTGGTATATCCACACAATGGAAAATTATTCAGCCACAAAATAGAACGAAGTATTGTTACATACTACAACATGGATGAATCTTGAAAACATACTAAGTGAAAGAAGCTGGGCACAAAAACTTGGCTTATATTATATAATTTTTTCATAGGAATTGTCCAAAATAGGCAAATCTATAGAGACAGAGTAGATAAGTGATTACCAGGAGCTAGTGGGAGGGGGCCATGAGAAGTGACTGGTAATGGGAATGGGGTTTCTTTTGGGGAATGAAATTATTCTGGAGTTAGATACTAATATGCTTGCACACCTTGTGTCTATACTAAAAGCCACTGAATTGTATTAATATATTTTAAAAGAGTAAATTTTATGGTCAGTAAAGGAAAAACTGTCAAGAGATTTGTCAAAAGAACTCAGGGGCCACGTTGAAGAGGTTCGTGACTGATTAAAGATGGTAGAACTTGAGCTTCAAAAATTATAATAATTGCAATTGGTTGAGACCCAACAAATATTTTAGTATCCGTGAATTCATAATCTTAAAATAAAAAGGAATTGTCAGCTACCTCAGAATATGTCAGAGAACCAACTTATTATCTTGAAAACTTACCAAGCAAAAGAATCATGGTAACCCAATAGTAGTTGAAGGAAATTATCTTTTCTAAAAAAGTATTCTAATTAATAAATGGAAAAGAAATGGTAGAAATAGAATGCCATCATTTTACAACCCTCAGTGAATGAAGAGCTAAGCATCAACAGCTGTTATCACAGAAAGAAAACCAAGCTACATCATATGCCTTACCTTACCAAATCCTACTTACAGTTTGCCAGAGGGATTAAACCTGAATTGTACCAAGAGCACGTAATTTACCAAAATCCAAGCTATTGGAAACTGTCAGTCAGATATGTCAGGTCCTTTAATAAATAAATTATAAGGAAAAGAAAGGAATGGAGGAAGAACTTCTAGATTAAAAGATATTTGACAGATATCCAATTTTTTAATAGAGTAAGACTGAACTATAGTGTTTAGGGATGCACTTTAGGGTAATAAAACTGCCTCAGGAAAAAAGGAAAGTAAGTAATATAAAAGTCAGGATTGGCCAGATGCAGTGGCTCACACCTATTATCCACTCCTTTGGGAGGCCAAGGTGGAAGGATTCTTTAGGAGGCCAGGAGTTTGAGATCAGCTCAGGCAACATAGCAAGACTCCGTCTCTAAAAAAAAAAAAAAAAAATTAGCTAGACATGGTGGCATGTGTTGTAGTCCCAGGTACTCGGGAGGCTGAGGTATGAGGATTGCTTGAACCCAGGAGGTCGCAGTTATAGTGAGCTGTGATAGCACCACTGCAATCTAGCCCAAGGGACAGAGTGAGATTCTGTCTCAAATAAATGAATGAATGAATGAATGAATAAATGAATGTCGGGATGGTTACTTATGACAATAGGGGGGATTATGATTGGGGACACATGAAAGGGGCTTTTTAGAGTTGCTGGCAAAAGTTCTCTGTCTTGAGACTGGCAATCATGTTTTATTATATATAAAAAAAAGTTCTCTGTCTTTATGTGGGTGGTATTTGTTAGATAATTTATTCAGCTGTACATTGGATTTGTGTGATTTTCCATATCTGTTTTATAATAAAACAATTTTTTAAAGTTGTAAAATTATTTAAGTCCTTTATGTGCATACCTAACTTGTATTAAAAAAAAAAAACCTAATACAACAGCTTAAGCAAAGTAGAGATTTTGTCCTTTTCACATAACAAAAAGCTAGAGGTAGGCAGTCCAGGGCTGGTATGTATTGGTTCCAGGATGTCTTGAGGGATGCTATGGAAATTATATCATATGCTTTTTTCCTGTTTATCTATAAGGAATTTTCCCTTACTGGACTATGAGCTTCAGAAACTACCATGTCTTATTATTCTTTGTGTCCTCTATATCTGACATACTGCCTTAGGTACAAAAGGCATCAATGCTTGTTGAATAAATGAATAACTGCATTAGCCATGGAGAAATAGCAGTCATACCTTATTAAAAGATTTTTCTGTTTACTGGTGAAGTACACCAGAATACATGATGATTTGAAGATCAAATTTTGTTATTTTACTCTCTAGTATTTTAACTTCATTATCTTTTGCTTGCATATTCTAAATTTACTTTTTCAGGGAAAGAACAGGGAAGATAAGAAAGGAAAGCAGAAAGAAAGATGTAGTGCTGTGTGCAGAGTTGTAGTTTCTAAAGCATGAGGTGGTGATAATTCTATCTAAAGGTATTTTGGTCGGATTGTCAAAGGCCAATATTAGACCATTATCAGAGTTCACTACCTGGGTTGGGGGTGGAGGGTTGGTGGTGGTGGACTTTACAAAGCATAGACAGGAAGTAGATAAGACTGTAAGATTCTTTTGTAGCCTTGACTAGTTTTCCTGTAAAAGGTCTAAATGTAAGGATAGCATTTCCTCTGTTCTTCTCTCGAAGAATTGTTATGATAATGAATTTGTTTTTCCCAGTTTAAAAGATCTCTCTGCTTGCCTAAAATAATTATGTAAATTTCTGCCATTCCAAACTGCATTCCACATAATTTCCTGTTAATCACCTTCATCTCTTACTTGCCATCTTTTTTGTTTGTTTGTTTTCCTTGTTGCAGCATATGTGAAGTACTTTTGTTTACCTGAAGATTTGTGTTTTTAAGTATAGTAAACGGTGGGTTTTTTTTATATTAATAAGGAACTGGTTTTTATAGCTCCTCTGACATTTTATTCTAATGTATCCTGTTTCAGTTGGGTGTCTCTCCCTGACCCATATAATCTTGTAAAATTCTCTTGACATTTTTTGTCATATTTGTTCACCTATAATTTGGGTTTTAATTGTAAGCATACCCATTTTAGAATACTTCCAAGTTTTCGCAGTGCACTCTTCAATAGACATTTTTAAAGTTGCTATATGATCCTGGTCCTTCAGCTGTCGTCACTCAGCTCCCATAGTTAGACCACATTAATCTTTTGCCATGTGTGTTTATGCTTTCATATGCATACTTTCTTATTGTTTATCCATATTTAACTTCAGCCAGTTTTTCATCAGTTGTCAATGCATCGATATTTCTCCATTGATACTCTCTGATACTAAATATAGATTTTTTAAATTATTAAAATTGTTTTTTTAGTTTATCTTAACATTAATTTTACTTTGTTCATAAAACTCTTTAAATGTTGATTGTAGCTATCCCTTGCTATTCAGAAAGTTATTTCTTTTGAGGCAGAGTCTCACTTTTGTTGCCCGGGCTAGAGTGCCGTGACGTCACAGCAACCTCAAACTCCTGGGCTCAAGCAATCCTACTGCCTCAGCCTCCCGAGTAGCTGGGACTACAGGCATGCACCACCATGCCCGGCTAATTTTATATATATATATATATATTATATTTTATATATATTTTATATTTTATATATATATAAAATATATATATTTATAAATATATAGTAGAGACGGGGTCTCACTCTTGCTAAGGTTGGTTTTGAACTCCTGACCTTGAGCAATCCACCCACCTCAGCCTCCTAGAGTGCTAGGATTATAGGTGTGAGCCACCGCGCCCGGCCTAGAAAGTTATTTCTGTTTTTAAATGTTTAAATGAAAAAAACTTTGGTATTCTCATTTTGTCTTCCCCTGGAAAAACTTCTACATATAATACTATGTAATTATTTTTGTAGTGATTTGAATTTTTGTAGGAGTATTAAAAATAATATATATCCCTAAAACAGAAAGATGAAAAGATGCTAGAGGTAAAAATGAAGGCTTAGGATATGCGGATTGTTTTCTTTAGAAGGAAAATGTTGGTTGGTAAATTTATGAATGACCCAATTAATGTGTCAACTGTAGAATGATTTTGTCCTTTTTCCTTAAATGAGCAAAATCTATTGCCTTGAGTCATGTTTTTATGATCATTCAGTTTTCTCAGCTTATTCATATAGCTTTATTACTTGTTTTAGTCTTATTCTCACTTATGATGGGAAAAAATAGTTATTTTTTCCCTTAATTTATGACTTTGAAGATAAATTGCTTATTTTTCTCTTATTAGTCTTTTGTTGCAATGGTCTGTTCCAACTACAAACTTACAAGGGTTGAAAAAAATTTAAAGAAAATATATTTTCTCCCCTACAATTTTAAAAAGATAGTTTGCAAATTTGAGTACATAAGAGTTTAGACTATTACTATCAATGGCATATTGTATCCTAGGTGGAAAAGGAAGAAATAAGAAATTTGGTGTTTTACTATAACTGTATCTATGATTAATTATTTTTTTGACAGTTTGAATGTTATGTTCTTTGTGGATTTGAAACAAATTAAATCTCCATGCTAGTCTGTTCTGGAGCACTTTTCTGAAGAAAATGCTTACCATGTGTACTCCAGAGGCCTAAGGATCTCTAAAGAAAACTATTCAAGTTTAATTTCTTACAATAAATAGCACAGGAATCTCTAGTAATGTCCCTATAGTGCCCACTTACTTACATGATAGCAGAAGTATAATTTTTCGCCAGGTGTTTACAAAGCCATTATCATGTGCCAGGTCCTGATGTAGTATTAGGGATATAAAGATGAATAAATCACAGCCCTTATCTCAGATGTACTTTTAGCCAAGTGGAGAAACAGGTATGTTTTTAAAATGATAGTACAATATAATTAGCACAATAATAGAGATACCAAGAGCAAATTCTTCCTAGCTAGAAAAGTAGAAGAAGGGCCTTCCAGAAGGAAAAGCATATGCAAGCAATACAAGAAGTCCTGAAAGGCCTTCATGGAATACTGAGATGTTTGGTGAAGCCTGAATACAGAGTTGTAGGAAGTAATCAGAATGTTATTAGAAAACTGATTACTTTCCATTTCAAAATTAAAGATTTAATATTTATGCTAGTTCTGTAAAGGAACCATTGTAAAAATACCAAACACTGACATCATTGACCCATAAAGTCCTTGTTGACTAGCATATTATGCTTGCTAGAATCACATGATATAATTTGAGGACAGTTTAAAAAGATTATAGTTCAAAACTATCTTCCTCATTGTCCTTTTATGGCACTTAAATGTTGCTATTAAATAGCTCTGTCTTTGTATTGAATTATCCTTTACGGAATGCAAATACTCTGAGGCAAGATAGCTAGTAAGTGTTGTTCTTCATTGTTACAATGTTCTTTTGTCTAAAATTTCAATTTGCTCTTTCAGCATCTTAGAGCTTAATATTTTTATAAAATATGGCCACTCCAACATTTAAATATTTAGTTTCCAAATGGTGGCAGGATAAAGAACCCCCATTTTTGTGCTCTGTAGCACTTTGTGCATATCTCTGTTCTGTTGTGTTTTAACTATTTTTTTTTTTTTTTACCAATATGCCATCTTCACTGTAAGCTCCTAAGAGCCTGCCTCAGATTTCTTTATGTCCATCCCTAGAATTTGATGATTTCTGGCACATCGCAGTAGTTTTGTAATGATTTAATAGTGGAGGAAGGAAGGAAAGGGGAAAAGAAACAAAGAAGTTTTAATTAAAAAATTATTTCTGCCAGAACAATTCTTACCCTTTTGTTCCTTGCATAATTCTCCAGTTACTATAGATTATCCTTCCCCATTGTTTATTCTCAAGCCTCATTTTGCTTCCTGATTCTTAAATTTAGAATTAAAAGTAGATAAAAACCTGGTCAGAACAGGTACAAACTAGAAATCTGGGCTATTTGGGGTTAGAATAATCTGATGTGTTTACCATAGACCCAGAAAACCAATTATGTTCAAGAAGGAAGGAAATGTGTTATACCTTTTTACACAGTTTTAGATGAGTTGGTCTTTTATGGATTGCTATTTGGGATATACAGAGTTTTAGATTTGAATTCTTTGTGGTGATATGTATTTGGTATTTGATTTCTTATATTAATATTCAGAGTTTTCCACATTGTTAAGCTCTATATGTGCATAAAATATATTTAATTCATGAAACACTTAAAGGAATAAACTTGTATTCATAATAATTGAGTTATTACCCCTTTCGATTGCCCAATTTTCTACACTTCTTAACTTAACTACTTTTTTACTTAGGTTTGCCATATCAGGCTGGGCATGGTGGCTCATGCCTATAATCCTAGCACTTTGGAAGGCTGAGGGGGTAGCATTGCTTGAGGCCAGGAATTTGAGACCAGCCTAGGCAACATGGCAAGACCCTGTCTTTGAAAAAATGGAAGGAAAAAAAAAAGATTTGCCATATCTAACATGTTTAGACATAATGCTAAATTTCTAACAAATAGTAAACATTGCCTGTCAGTGATAATTATTTAATATATAACTTTCTGTAAAGTTTTGTTAATCCATGAAGCTAGGGATATTGTCTTTTATTCACTGATATATTCTAGTACCTAGAGCAGAGTAGATGCTCAATAAATATTGGTTGAATGAATGAGAAATCTCCTTTTTCATGACTTGTATTTAAGCCATGACAAGTATTATTTTGTTTTCTCCTTGTGGATTGACCAGAAAGAACTATAATAAATTGTGCAAGGCTTTCTGAAATATAGCCTATCTCAAAACATGACCTTTAATTCCTTAGTTTACCCATTTGAAAGCTGATACATAATGTTCTATTTTTGTAACGTATCATTATTATTCAAAGAAGGGGAGGATTATGGAGAAAGTTTTTTTTTTCTTTCTCCCAAACAGGAAACATATACATTTGTTGATGTTTGGTGCAATGGGTTTTAGAACTCTAACCTATCAAGAAAATTCAGATCAGGAAGTAATTTTTCAGAATGTTTTACTATTTGAATAATCAACAGGATGTGTATGTACCATTGTAGTGAAATCAGTAGTAATTATCACTGGAATGTTTGTTTTTCATATTTTCTCCTCTGCTGTTATTGTGCAGCTTTGAATAGATGATGGCCTACAGAAGATAAGGAAACAATTCTAGATTATATAGAAAACTGATTTTGACTTAAGAAATTCAAAGAAATTAAATTTCTAAATAACTATGTATCTGTGAACACAGCAACAAACATTGCTACTTATGGATAAAAATTGTTAATATAATTTCTTAACTATTTGAAATGATTAATTATGTAAAGCTTAAGAAAGCATATGACATTTAAGAATACAGAATATAAGTAATACCTCAGTTAGGCCTTGGTAAATCGTTCTGTCTTATACTGTTAATTTTCCAAAGAATGAAAGAAAAACTTACCCGTTGATCACTAGAATAATGTCCCTAACTCATTTCTAAATTATGAGATATATAGCCTCTCTTAGTAAGTATAGTGCAATATTGTCCCCCTTGATAACATAAACTGACTGTTTTTACCAATCTAAGTAGGCAGAGTCCCTTACAACTACATGCCTTCTTCACAATTTATCTGCTACTAAATGATGCTAACAATGAATTTTATTTTCTGATGAACTACTTGTGAATGGGTTATCTTTTTTTGTGGGGTAGGGCAGAGAGTTCATATAAGAGCAGAGATGGACAAGTTCTTCCCCAGAATCTTTATGAAAAAGCCTGGACTCTTTCTGGTGGCATATAAATTCTTTATGAATTTGCCTTGGGCAGAGTTGTTAGTAGGTCAGTTAATGCCTTTTGCTTCCTTAGTGCTGTGTTTCTTTTCACATGACCTTCTGTCAGCTTTGAATGCTATGCTTTTCTTTTCTCCTTGACTAATGCTTATGCATCAAAATCCACCACAAGGGTAAGTCCCTTTAGGAAGCTTCTACCCCAGGTGGGCACATTGTAATCACAAGGGTACTTAAAAGATGGAATGGAGGGCAAAAGAGTCAATGTCAGAGTGATACAATGTGATTGGCCACTGTCAGCTTTGAAGATAAAAGGTAGCCACAAACCAAGGAATATGAGATAGAAGGTAGCCACGAAGCTGGAAAACCCAGACATAGAAATTCTGGTCTCCAGAATTGTAAGATAATAAATTCGTGTTATTTTAAGGCAATATTGTAGTAGTTTATTATAGCAGCCATAAGAAACTAATACATCCACAGACTTTTAAATATAACTTTTTATTTTTAAATAGTTTGATTTCTAAGAAATTACTAAATTAATAGAGAGTCCCCATGTATACTTTACTCACCTCTTCCCAATAATATTTTACATAATCACAGTATACTATAATATAAAAACCGGGAATTGACATTGGTACAATACTGTTAACTGAGGGAGGAAGTGACACTTCTCTGAGTATACCTCTTATACAGTTTTGACTTCTGGAAGCATATTTATGACTTACATATGATGAAAACCAACTTTAGATCAATTAGGTTAGGAAGAAAGGAAAAAGAAAGAAAAGACTATCTTAAAACCAAAAGCATAAGGAAATCAACTCCACTGTTATTCGAATGAATAACATAACCATACCAAAGAGGAAAAAAACTAATCAAAGTAACTTACAAACACAGTATTTGACTATATAACCACAGTTTTAGACAGGTTTGGGGTGAGAATTGCAAACAAATAGTGAATTCCACCATAGTTGGGGTTTTTTGTTTTTTTTTTTTTGAGTTGTAATGGCTGAAACAATTCTGGAGATGTTTTGTATGTAATATAGGATTTAGCAAATGAATAAATGTGTTGATGTTATTAGGATCCAGGGTTCTCAGTGGAAGAAGGGACATACAAATATGAATTGGAATAGTGGGGTATATAATACCCTGTGGGTGTGAATGGAATTGAAAGTGATAATATAGACTCAGGATTTCTCAAATAATATATATATTTATATGCATGTATATATGTGTGGGTAGGTATATATGTATGTATGTACATGCATATATTTCCTAGCTCTCTCTATAGGCAAAAGTGGCTTAGGTGCAAAGATACCCCTATATATCTATATACTATAGATGTAATATCTTACATATACCCTAATACCTATTAATAGAACCTTGGTATTTAATATAACTTCTCACCAAAAGGAACCAGGACTGTTAGGAGAAATGGATTATTTAGGTCTGGGGTAGAGTAGGTCAATAAACCTGGGGGAAAAAAGTTTGTGTCTAAAGGACACAGGAACTAAGTTAAAGAGGCTCCCTGTATGAATCATGTTTAACACCAAAATAATTAAGAGCAGTAATGACTTATAGACTGTTGAAAAAATAGGAATTCGTGAGTCCACACTGATAATGAATAAATAAGTAGTAAAGAAGGAAGGACTCTGATTACTACAAAATACCGTGTGCTGACTGGTGAATGTGAAGGGAGTGCTGGATTTGAAAAATTATTCTATAATCATCATAGTAAAGACCTGTTCAGACAAGAGTCATCAATAGATGCTAAATCTAGGAGGATATTTTGGTAAGGAACAAGATAACATGATCTTAAAGTGTCTTGCTCAGATTGCTTTTTACTTGCAAGGAAAAATGTTAAATATACATTGGAGAAATTGGACAGCATTGGACAAAATATGCTGTTAAGCCCAGTTAATTTTTTGTTTCAGTTACTATACTTTTATATTCTATAATTTCTATCTGGCTGTTTTTCACAGTTGTTATTTTACTATTGAGATTGCCTAACTGTTAAGTCACTCTTATTATATTTTAATTCTTTCAATGTGGCTTCCTTTAATTCTTTTCATGTATTTTTAATAGCTGATTTAAAGTCCTTAGTTGCTAAATCCAACATCCAGGCCCACTCAGAGTCAGTTAATACTAACTAGTTGTTTTCCTGAGTATGGGTTACACTTTTTCTTTGAATGTTTCTCAGTTTTTGGTAAAAATTGGACATTATATTAATAGATAATATATTGTAGCAAATTTAAATTCTATAATTCTATCTTTCTAAATTTTAAATTTTTAATTGTTATGGGTACATAATAGTTGTATATCTTTATAGAGTACATTTATATTTTGATACAGACATACAATATGAAATAAATCTATTTTTTTTTCCGAAAGCTTTTTTTTTTTTTTTTTTCCGAGGGTTGTTGTTGCCTTGATTTCAGGCAGAATCTGCCTTCCTGAATGTTAGGCTGCTGATGTCTGATTTTGTTTTAAAATTCTTATTTTTATTGTTTATCCGGGCTCCCTAGCAGTTACCCCTGTGTTGGGTCAGCCTATAATTTGGGCAAAGGTCATGCTCGAATACCTTGAGCTAATAAAGCTAATCAATCTTTGTATGGACCGAAGTATATTCATTGTTTAGCCAGATTTCAAGTCTGCCTTCACTTTCACATGAGTTCTCTTGTGTCTTCCTGCACATGTGCAAGAGATGGGAGCAATCACTATGTAAGAATGCTGTAGACTCTTGCTCTTACCCAAAGTTCTAGCATGAATAAATGCTTCCAAGTTTATTGTTTGCTTTTGGTGAATTTCCAGAGCCCTAAAATAGTTGTATTCAACAATTCTGTCTAATTTTATACAGGTTCTTTGGAGAAAGGACTTGCTAAATCCTTCATACTCTCATAACCAGAAGTACTGTCCTTGGAGATGTTAATTTTGTTCTCCCAAATTTGTGTCACATCAACACCAAGAACCTCAGTCAAGCCCAGATAGTTGGCAGTAAACGATCCCCACATATACATAGTATGATTGTAAAACTGTTGAAAGACAAGTCTCCTTCAGGCCACAGGAATGGGAAGACGGGGGGCAGTGTTGGAGGAGCAGAGGGACTTCCCCCAACTCGTGGAGTCCCCACAGTTCAAGGAATCGAGCTTTGTGCTTTCTCTCCACCCAGCGCCTGCCAAAGCCTCCTTTCGAGTATACTCTCCTCAACCTGATCTTGGAAGCATTGCTCTCACTCCTGCTGAGCAGGGAAGCTGCTGCTGGGTTCAGACTCTCCCCCCACCCCCCAGACTGCCTCAGCTGAGTGCTAAGGATGGAAACAACCCAAGTGCCTGTGAATTCATGAGTGGATAATTAAAATTTGTTATATGTTCGCAATGGAATATTAATTCTAAGAAACGACAGCAAGCTAGCACCGTTTATACTATCCTGGATTAAGCTTAAGCCATTATCCAAAGTGAGGCAACACAAAATCAGGAAAATGGGCTCCACGTGTACTCGCCATCAAATTGGTACTGACTGATTAACACTATGGTGATCAAATGGTGGTGGTGTTCACCAGGGATTCAGGGGTTGGGGGGTAGACCCACATCTGAGGGATGTGGTGAGCATTGTGGAGGGGAAGGGCATACCTCTAACCCTTCCCAGGGAGAGGCAAAGATATAAAATGTAACCAAAATGTATTAAAAAAAAAAAGGGAGGGAGGAAGGGAGGAAGGAAAGAATTGGGCAGGGGGGAGGAGGAGATGGGTGTATACTTACATAAGTAGTGCGATAAGCACCACCTGGGGGATGGACGGCTAGAAGCTCTGACTCAGCAGGGGTGGGAGGGGTGGCAAGGGCAATATATGTAGTCTTAACAATATTTGTACCCATAATATGATGAAATAAAAAAAGAAAGAAAAGTCTCAAGAACAGCAAGAAAAAATAATTCATCAATATGAATCAATAGAACAATAACATGATTATGAATGATTTCTTATCAGAAAGAATGGAAGGGACAGAAGATACTGATGTGACCCATTCAAAGTGCTGAAAGGATAAAAAGAAAACAAAAACCTATCCAGCAAGAATTCTGTCTCTGGCAAAACTGTCTTTCAAAAACAAAGATAAAGTAAAGACATCTCTAGGTAAACAAAAACAGAGTCCATTGCTGGCAGACCTGCCATATAAGAAATGCAAAAGGAAGTCCTTCAGGCTAAATGAAAAAGAGACCAGTTAGTAACTTGATTTCATACAAAGAAATGAAGAACATTGGAAATGACAAATCTGTGGGTAAATGTATAAAGCAATAATAATAACACTGTATTACAGTTGTAGTAGATGTTAGATATGAAAATAGGAACACAGGTGGGGGAAATGGAGCTATAATGGAGCAAGTTTCCTATAATATACTAGAATTGTCAAGATTAGCCTGAAGTAGATTGTGAGATGTGTAATGTAATTTCCAAAGTAACCACTAAGAAAATAACCAAAAAATGAACAGAATAATTAATATGACAACAAAAAAAACCCTTTAACACAAAAGAGCAGTAAAGGAGGAATAAAAGAACAACAAAACAGAAAAAGACTTAAAACATATTTAAAAAATGGCTGACATAATCTGCCATATCAATAATGACATAAATGTGAATGCGCCAAACACTTCAATCAAAAGGCAAAGATTGTCAGACTATTTTAAAAAGGGAAGATCCAACTACATGCTATCCAAAGAGAAACATTTTGACAAGGGGCAGCAAATTATGGCCCACTTTCCAAAACAAGTCCATGACCTGTTTTTGTACCGTCTGTGAGTTAAGGATTGTTTTTCAGTTTTTAAAAGGATTAAAAATACATATACCAACAGTGAATAATCTGAAAAGCAAATTAAAATAAATTCCATTTATAATATATCCAAAAATACCTAGGAAGAAATTTAACCAAGGATGTGAAGGACTTGTACATTGAAACTACGAAACATTGCTTAAAGAAATTTAAAAAGACCTATGCTCATGGAATGGAACACTTAATGTTGTTAATACTATCCAAATCAGTCTACAGGTTCAGTGTAGTCCCTATCAAAGTATCAGAGTTTTTGTAGAGATGGGTAAAGCTGACCCTCAAATTGATATGGAGTTTCAAGGGGTCCTGAGTAGCCAAAGCAATCTTGAAAAAGAACAGTTTGTAAACTCACTCTCCCCAATTTCAAAATTTACTATAAAGTTTTGGAAGCAAACAGTGTTATATTGGCAAAGGATAGACATATAGCCCAATGGAGTAGAATTGAGAGTCTAGAAATAAACATATGTATCTATAGCCAATTGGTTTTTGACAAGTGCTGTGGTTTGACTGTATCTCTCAAAAGTTCATGTGCTGGAAACTTGGTGCTCAATGCAGCAGTGTTTAGAGCTGAGACCTTTGGGAGGTGATTGGGTCAGGAGGGTTCTGATGAGTGGATTAATCCATTTATTGATTAATGAATTAAGGGATTATTGAGGGAGTGGGTTAATTATCACAAGAGCGAGTCTGTTATAAAAGCCATTTTGGCCATCTCTCATGAGGCCCTAGCCTTGTGATACCCAGCACTGTCTCAGGACTCTGCAGACAGAGTCCTGACCAGCAAGAAGGTCCTCACCAGATGTTGGTGACATGCTTTTGGACTTCCCAGCCTCCAGAAATGTAAGAAATAAATTTCTTTTTCTTATAAATCACCCAATCTATGGTATGGTTATAGCAACAGAAAAAATACTAAGACATCAAAAGTGCCAAAACCATTCAATGGGGGGGGGGGGGAAATAATCTCTTCAACAAATGGTGCTGGAAAAATTGGCTATCACATGCAAAAGAATAAAGTTGGACCCCTATCTTATACTATACTTATACTATATACATAAATTATCTCAAAATGTACTGATAACCTTAATATAAGACCTGAAACCATAAAATTCTTAGAGGAAAACAGGTAAATCTTAATGACCTTGCATTTGCAATCAATTCTTAGATATGACACCAAAAGCATTAACAACAAAAGAAAAAATAGATAAATTATACCTTCAAATTTTAAAATTTTGTGCATCAAAGGATATTATCAAGAAAGTAAAAAGATCCAGCCTGAGCAACATAACAAGACCCTGTCTCTACAAAAAATAAAAAAATTAGCCAGGCATGATGGTGTGCTTCTCTAGCCCCAGCTACTTAGCTGAGGCAGAAGGGTCACTTGAGCCCAGGATTTTGAGGTGGCAGTGAGCTATGATGCCATCCCTACACTCTAACCTGGGCAACAAAGTGAGACCCTGTTTCCAAAAAAGAAAGAAAAGGAAGGAAAGAAAATGAAACAAAGAAAGGAAAAGACAACCTGTAGAATGGTAGGAAATATTTGTCAATTATATCTAATAAGGACCTAGTATGCAGATAATATAAAGAATTCTTACAACTCAACAAGAAAAATACATATAACCCAATTAAAAATTGAATAAAAGGCTTGAATAGACATTTATCCAAAGAAGATATACGGATAGCCAACAATCACCTATACTCAAATGGCTCATAAAAAAATCATATGTGTTTGTGGAGAGATCGTACACTCATACAAATGTTCTAGTGCATAAATACAAATGTTAAGGCCGGGCCCGGTGGCTCAAGCCTGTAATCCTAGCTCTCTGGGAGGCCGAGGTGGGCGGATCATTTGAGCTCAGGAGTTCAAGACCAGCCTGAGCAAGAGCGAGACCCCATCTCTACTATAAATAGAAAGAGATTAATTGGCCAACTAAAATATATATAGAAAAAATTAGCCAGGCATGGTGGCACATGCCTGTAGTCCCAGCTACTCGGGAGGCTGAGGCAGCAGGATTGCTTGAGCCCAGGAGTTTGAAGTTGCTGTGAGCTAGGCTGACGCCACGGCACTCACTCTAGCCTGGGCAATAAAGTGAAACTCTGTCTCAAAAAAAAACCAAAAAAAACCAAATGTTAAAGTAAATTGAACAAAATTTGAAAAATAGGTGAATCATGGTAAAGGCTACATGAGTGTTCAGTGTACTCTTGTTAGTTTTGTTATTTTTCTTTAAGTTTTAAATTATTTCCAGAGAAATGTTTTAAAAAATTCATTTACTTGTGATCCAGCTTAATAAATATAGCATCATAAATATAGTTGGAACACCCTGCCCATGCCTTCTCTTCCCAGAGATAAACACTATCCCGAATTTTGTGTTTATTAGTCTCAGACATATCTTTATACTTTACATGCTTATATATATCTAAACAGTATGTAATAGCATTTTGCATACTTTTAAATGTTATATAATGCTGTCATACTGTATAATCATTATGCACCTGACTGCGCTCACTCAGTATTATATTTGGGGTGATTATTCATGGAAATATATGTAATGCTAGCTCATTCATTTTCATTGCTGTACAAGTATATCAAAAGTCTTAGTGAGGTTTTTAAATTTATATTAAATTCACAAGTATAAATGCTACAAACTTGCAAAAAAATTTATGCCACTTGAAAATTGTATTTAAATTTCTTTAATAAGTTTGTGAATTTTGATTAATACCTTTTTAGTTTTAATTTTTTATTTGAATCAACATTTGCCATCTTCAGAGTATAATAATTTCATAATTTTATTATACCACCATTCTCACATTTAGGATATGTCTACTTTTTTCATTATTTCAAATATTGCTACAGTGTACCACTGTATACTTATACTTTTTTCTTGGGTATATGAGAGAGTTTCTGTGGTAAATAACTAATTTAAATTTTGGTTGTTGTGATAGGTTTGAAATTATATGTCATTGATATATTGACATCAGAAGATTCTAGTAATCTTCTGATTACTAGAGATATTTGAGCTTCTTTTCATATCATATCAACCATTTTGGTTTTCTCTTCTATAAATTGTGAGTTCGTAGTATTTTCTTATGTTGCTTTTTTTTCTTATTGATTTTCGTAGGGTTTTCAAAAAGTGTATTTTACATACTTATCCTTTCCATTTATATACTTTGTAGGTAATTTCTTAGTCTGAGCAAAAACAAGTCTGAGACTTGGCTCTACTTTTTTAATGTTATCTTTTGCCACAAATTTTTAATTTAAAATAATTGAATTTATTGATCGTTTTGTTTATGATTTATGTATTTTATACTTTTCCTATCTGAATTCTGTAATCAATCTTCTTGACATCTTTTTATTAATATTATTATAATTGATTACATCATAATTGTATACATAATGGGGCACATTATAATGTTCAATATAGGTATATAATGTGGAATGATTAAATCAAGCTAATTAACACTTTTATAATTTTGCTTACCATTTTTTGTGGTGAGACCTTTGAAATTTACTCTCTTAGCTATTTTTAAATATACATTATTATTGATTATAGTCACCTGCTATGCAGTAGATCTCAAAGACTTATTTCTCCTGTTTAATTCAAACTTTATACCCTTTGATCAACAACCCCCCTATTCCCTCCCTCACCCCAACCGTAAAAAAGAAGGAAATCCTGTCATTTGTGATGACATGGATGAACCTGGAGGACATTTTTCTAAGTAAAATAAACCAGGCACAAAAAGACAAATACTGCGTGATCTCACTTATATGTGCTATCTGACACCTTTTATTGAAAGTTTTAAAGTCTTTTGATAGTGATTCACATCATTATTCAGAGAGCTTGTCAGTTCAGTGAAACATTTTTGAGTGCGGACTACAAACTAGGTACTCTGCTAGGCAGCAGGGGTATAACAATGTATAAAGCCCACTACAGTCTTTGAGAAATTCACATTTTAATGAAAAGGTCATCAGATGGAGCATGAGCATAAGAAGCAGAAATATCAAAGTGAAAAGTGTTCTGAGGGTTAGATATGTTCAATATTGATCATATAGTAGTAAGGGGTGGCAACAGGATGGAAAGATTGGGAAGACCATGGAGATGCTTTGGAATATAGCTCAAACTTAATTTTGTAGGTTACATGTTTTCAAACATTTTTAGCAGTAGAACCCTAACTTCAAAGGAATGGTAACCATTACAGTAGTTACGATAATAAGCATAACATCACCTAATATATATTGATTATTTACCATGGTACTGTGCTGTGAACTTGATATATTTATGATATCATTTCTTCTTCATATTAACCCTATAAAATAGGGGTTTTCTTCCATTTTACCTAATGAGACAGGGAGATTAATATGTAAAAGCAGGGCGGGTGTGGTGGCTCACTCCTGTAATCCTAGCACTCTGGGAGGCCGAGGCAGGCGGATTGCTCGAGGTCAGGAGTTCAGAACCAGCCTGAGCGAGACCCCGTCTCTACTAAAAATAGAAAGAAATTAATTGACCAACTAAAAATATATATAGAAAAAATTAGCTGGGCATGGTGGTGCATGCCTATAGTCCCAGCTACTCGAAAGGCTGAGGCAGTAGGATCGCTTGAGCCCAGGAGATTGAGGTTGCTGTGAGGTAGGCTGATGCCATGGCACTCACTCTAGCCTGGGCAACAAAGTGAGACTCTGTCTCAAAAAAATAAAATATGTAAAAGCAAGTTGAAGCAAAACTTCTCTTGCTAAATTGCGTATGTGAAGCAAAATACATTTGAAAATCATGCCCAAAAGGATAGGAAGATAGCAAAAGATTTGAAGGAACAAAAGTGATATAATCAGATTTGTATTTTATGTCCATCATTCTAAAAGCTGTCTGGAAGACAGATTTGAAGGGAATAAGAACTAGATTAGGAAAACCAGTTATGAAACTATTACATTAGTCAAAATAAGAAAAGATTAAAAATCTGAATTAAAGTTCCTGCTGTATCACGTAGCATAAGGTAGAAATGATAAAAAGGAATAGCAATTAATAATGGACCAAGAGGAAATTTGCACATCACGTGAAGGAGTTAGTATGGCAAAGGGAGATATAGGAAGTCTTTTACCTTGAGAAAACCAGTTGGGATTCTTGATTTAGTAGGGCCATATGATTAAGGTTGAAGTGATATTAAAAAAGATGATGATTGCAAGTTGTGTTTTCTAGAGTTGCCACTAAAAAAACATGGAAACAGACTATAAATTCCTAGCAGAGGGGATAAAAGTAGAGGCAGTAGAAATCAAAAAGAAAGAGAAAGAAGAGGTAGAATAAATAAAAAATATAGAATAAGATACTATGTATATATACTATATATCTTAATAATTACAAGTGTAAATTGATTAAATGAATTAGTTAAAAGACAAGGTTGTCAGACTGAATTAAGAATAATTTCAATTATAGGAAGTCCCTGATTTATGGTGGTTCGACTTGCAATTTTTCAACTTTGCGGTGGGTTTATCAGGATGTAACCCCATCCTAAGTCGAGGAGAATCTGTATATGCTATTTATAAGAGAGAAAGGTGGAAGTTAAAAGACAGGAAAAGATACAACAGGCAAAGTTCAACAGCTGATGCAGTGTTATTAACATCAGACAAATAGACTCTGTGGGGTGGGGGGGCAATTAATAGAATAATACCAATGTCCAAAACAGGAACTTAAGTACAGACCTTAGAGATAAAGTTGAAAAGAAGGTAATAGTGTATTTCCAAACAACTAATATGTTCAGTGAGCATTACACTGATTTGAAGAATAAAGACAAAACTGAAAGTTTGGAAAAACAAATACCCATAGGTTATATGGAATTTACAGTTTAACCAAATACTTTTCTTCAGAGATTCCAAAAATATTGGTTTTTTTTCCCCCCATGATATGCTAAGTCTGTGATTGTTGGCAACACATATAAAATTAAATGCACTTAGTAAGCCTCTGATTTTGTGTTTTCAGGAATTCAAAACGTCCTCAGCCTCTTTTGTGCAGTACTCACAGAAAATAAAGTTCTCTTCCATTCTGCAAGTTTCCAGAGACTTAGTGATGCTTGTAGAGGCCTGGAATCTTTAATGTTTCCACTTAAATATAGGTGAGGTTCTTTCTTTGTAATTTTATTCCCAATTGTGTATTACGTATTGATGATAACTCAGAATGTTATGGCACAATTGTATTGAACTCTATAGGCATATTTCACAAAGTTATGCTGTTATGAGAGTCATGATTCTGATAAAATCTAGCCTAGAATTTGGGATTTCCAAGTTGTCCATTACTTAGTATTGATTAATTTAGTGAAAAAATATTTAATTTGAATAGTGTCAGAAACATTTAATTCTCTTAGAAAACAATTGGTGATAAAAGTCTTTAGTCAGTGCTATGTTTGATATTAAAGGATTATTATTAATTTTTAGGAGTTTAATGGTATTATGGTTTTACTGATAAAAAGAGCTCTTATCTTTCTTAGATACCCACTAAAATATTTATGTGTAAATGATATAATGCCTGGGTTTCTTCAAAATATTAGAGAAGAGAACAAAGGTGGGTGGAAATATATATGTGGCCATGCATTGGTAATTGTCAAAACTGGATTGGATACATGAGGCTTTGTTATAAGTCTTTTTTCTGTCATTTTTTAGGGAGAAATTTTAAAAATTTCTCCTAATAAAAAGTTTAAAAAAATCTAAGCTGTGATGCCTGTTAGTGCTATAAGTAGAATATTTTACCTCTAATGTACTATAATCAATTTGATAATCATAACATCTAGGAAACTAGTTCATATAAACTAGATAAAATTTTAGACTGTCTCCAGAATTTCTTAAAAAAATTTTTTTTTAATCTATGTGATTTTCTTAACCTTTTAGATAAAAGAGTATTCTTGGCCTTATTTTATTTTTGCTATTATTGAATGTAAAAATCAAGTGTAGAAAATGGAATTTGAATGATTGTTCTATATAGACAAGTCATTGGCTAGTATTGAGAGGGGAGGGCCTACTAGAGAGTCAGTGTTACTGTGTAATGTCAGATTTCTATGTAAGGAAAAATGCTTTCAAACAATGTTAAAAGACCTAATGAGACTGCTTGCCTAGGAGAAATAAAGGGTAAGGAAGTAGGCCTGGGTTCCATTTACTTTTTGTCTTGTTGTATCTGATCATATCTTTCACATGAAGATTTTTAAATCATTTTTTCCAAAATTTTAATATTAACAAGCTTGAACATACTGATAATTTCTAAACATAGTTAACATGAAGTTCATACGGCATAAAAGTGAAAGACAATATGTTTATATTGTAGAAAAACAAATATATCTGACATATTTTTATTATTTCCAGTTATCCTTATATTCCCATTCTCCCGGCTCAGCTACTGGAAGTTCTCAGTTCCCCGACACCTTTCATTATTGGAGTACATTCTATCTTTAAAACTGATATCCATGAACTTGTAAGTATTCATCTGTAAAACTTCTAGTTATTGAGTCCAGAAGCTTCTCATATTTCTTTGAGTCCTATAACATTTCAACTAAATACTATATTCATATCTGTTGCATTTCAATAGAAAAGACTGTATGGAAGAAAATTATCATTGAAAAGTCTAATAAATATATTAATC
Organism: Mirza zaza; assembly: GCA_008750895.1. Taxonomy (NCBI): domain Eukaryota; kingdom Metazoa; phylum Chordata; class Mammalia; order Primates; family Cheirogaleidae; genus Mirza; species Mirza zaza. The sequence continues at coordinate 16,966 of VSMD01012437.1, read as the reverse complement.
TTGCCATATAGCAAGTGTGGGAGATTTTTAAAAGGAGTTCATTAATGTTTTAAAATACCCCTCTTTGGGCATATTAAATATATCTTAATGTATTCCTCATCTTAATGTGAGAAAGGAAGATAATAAATTAATATTCTGTTTATACTTTTGTTATTGGTGGTTGATTTATTCATATTTTGAAGTGAGGCCTGTCAATACTAAATAGCTGATAACTAACAAAGCACTCATTTGCAAAAGAGTGAAATGTTTTAGCGAAATACAAGTTTGGTATGAGCCCCCACCACATTTTTGTATTCTTAATACCGTATGAATAGAAATACCAGAGAAGGAAAAGTAATACTCTACATTCAAGCCACTTCTGTAATAATGCTTTTAGTTCTATGTATCACTCTTTACAAGGACTGTAACAAAATAAAGCACTTCATAAAAGGACATCCATGATTATCAAGAGTTTAGAAACTATATTCTTTAAAACCCTAAGGAAATTTTCTCAGGTAATAATCTGACATTATTTTATAACTAAAGATAAATATTGAAATTAATGTTATAGAAGAAGGGTTAAGGTTCATTTTTTATAACTCAAAAAGGCTAAAATAGAATCAGTGGGTATAGTGAATATAAAAACATTTCTGCCCAATATAAGTGTTTCCAACTATTAGAGCTGCCCAGTGATGGAATGGGTTTCCTTACATAAGATAAGGAGTATACTCTCAAGTGCTGTAAGTACAGTGTAAAAAACAAATTACGGCCGGGCGCGGTGGCTCAAGCCTGTAATCCTAGCTCTCTGGGAGGCCGAGGTGGGCGGATCATTTGAGCTCAGGAGTTCGAGACCAGCCTGAGCAAGAGCGAGACCCCATCTCTACTATAAATAGAAAGAAATTAATTGGCCAACTAATATATATAGAAAAAATTAGCCAGGCATGGTGGCACATGCCTGTAGTCCCAGCTACTTGGGAGGCTGAGGCAGCAGGATTGCTTGAGCCCAGGAGTTTGAGGTTGCTGTGAGCTAGGCTGACACCACGGCACTCACTCTAGCCTGGGCAATAAAGTAAGACTCTGTCTCAAAAACAAAAAAACAAAAAAACAAATTACGTGACACTTTTCAGGGAGTATAAGAAAAATTCTTTACTGAATGGTTAGGTTATGTGACATCTGTGATCTACTGATACTTAAAACTATCTAATTCTACTTCTGTTTTAGTTTTAAATGCCAGCAAAGAAGCTGGCATGGTAAGCTCTCTGGTATTTACACAATAATTACAGTTGTAATAAAATCAGAGGTGTCATTTAAATTATCAAAAGGTTTTTCAACATTATAATTGTAAACAGGACCCTCATTCATATATTCACCATTCTTTCTAACTTTGTTTGTTGATATCTAGTTCCTATAGAACTTAGTTATCACCTTATAAAATATGTGTAAATCAATAAACATATTTAATAAAACCTAATTAGTACTAATTAAAAGCATGTCCATCTGGTTTGTAGATAATTTCATTACCACTAAATAGAAACAGTCATTGGAGATAGGGCAAACCAAGTGTTGCCAAATGTAAAGTTCTTTAAATTTTAATGAATGAATTATAATCATATTATCAGTGTAACAATTTCACTAATCTTGGCTAGTTTCTCTTTCATAATTTTCATGTAAGTTATTTTTAAGAAGACTCTTGTAAAATGCTAAAAATCAGTTTTTTTCACAAGCACCTAAACAGTACTCCTTTGTATACTAATTGCTTTGCTTGTTAATTATGGTAATAAATACTAATTTATTTAGGATATGGCTAAACTGTTACAATAAAGCATCCAAAATGCAATGGCTCTGTGCTTGCTTCAGCAGTGCATATACTAGAACTGGAACAAAATGCATTGGGTCAAACAAAATGGAGTTTTATTTAACACTCGTGCAGCAATCCGTAGAGGTGTTCCATCATGCCAGATAAATTTGCTCTGTGAAGTTATTTAGGGTCCAAGCTTCCTTCCTTCTTGTTTCTCCAACAGAATCTCCTTAGGCATTGTCATCAATTTGAAAGCTCAAGACTGGGTTGCTGCCAGTTTATACTTTTGGCCTATGAGAAGAAGAAAGAGAGCAAGCATAAGAGAGCCTTACAAGACCCACTATTTTGAGGGGCTGGAAGACACACATCATTTCTCATGTTCTATTTTGGAGAAATTTAGTCACATTCCATACCTAATTTCAAAGGAAGTTGGGAAATTTGATATAGCTAGGAAGCCAGGAACCCAGAATTCTATTATGATGGATATCTAAGAGCCTCTTCCATACCTGATTCTTCTCATTTTGAATTAGTCAAGGCCAAATTAATTTGCTTAATACAAATGCATTTTATTAATTATAGATTAATTGTTTTTATCTCTTTCAGTTAGATGTAATCATAGCAGATTTGGATGGAGGCACTATTAAAATTCCTGAATGTATTCACCTCTCTTCCCTCCCAGAGCCACTTCTACATCAGACTCAATCAGCTCTTTCTTTGGTATGACTTTTTTTTAATAGTAATTTTCTCTTGATTTAACACTGAAACTATAAGATAGTTGTAAATAAAAATTTTTGTTAGTGTAATTACTTTAAACAGTGAGTTATATGTTTAAAACATGAATATATTTTCATCTAGTATTTAGAATAGAATTCATTTACTAGGTAGTTATCTAAAGAATATACTTTGAATCCTGGCTGGGCACAGTGGCTCACACCTGTAATGCTAGCACTTTGGGAGGTCGAGGCTGGAGGATTACTTGAGGTCAGGAGTTTGAGACCAACCTGAGAAAGAGTGAAACCCCATCTTTACAAAAGACAGAAAAATTGGCTGGGCATGGTGACTCGTGCCTGTAGTCCTAGCTACTTGAGAGACTAAGGCAGGAGGATCGCTTTAGCCCAGGAGTTTGAGTTTACAGTGAGCTGTGATGATGCCACTGTACTCTATCACAGGCAGCAGAGTGAGTCCTGCCTCAAAAAAAAAAGAGAATATACTTTGAATCCTAACTGAATGTTTGTTCTACATTCATTCTTTCATTCAGCTTGCTCATTCATTCATTCATTTATTCATTAATTTATTTAAAGACAGTCTTGCTCTGTCATCCAGGCTGGAGTGCAGTGGTACTGTCATAGCTCACCACAGCCTTGAACTCCTGGACTCCAGTCATCCTCCCACTTCAGCCTTCCTAGTAGTTTGGATTACAGGCATGTGCCACCAAATGCAGCTAATTGTTTGTTTGTTTTCCATTTTTTTAGAACAGAGTCTAGCTATGTTGCCCAGCTGGGTCTGAAACTCCAGGCCTTAAGTGATCCCCCCAAGCATATTTATTTAGTAGCTATGATGTAACAGATGCAGTGTCAGGTATTGGAAATACACCTGTGAAAATAAGACTAGACTCTTGCTTGAAATCCGTGATTCCCCTAAGATCCACCATTAGAAGTTAGCTTCTATTCCCTAACATCCTTATTGGTATCTCATTCCTCTTAGGTACTTGCAAAACAGTGATTTTTGTCTTGCCAGTGTTTTCAAATTACTACAGAAAAGATGTGACTTACTGATACATTAAATGTCCAGCATTCCATGCAGTAAAATTTTAAAAAATCTTGTGACCTGGGTTTTTCTTACTGAAACAAATTTAATATTTTTGAGTTATTTTACATTAGTTGAATTTTTTAAACACATTATTTTATTTTACTGATAGCCTTTTAGATGCTCATTTATCCATCATCAGAAAATTAAACTTTAGAAATTCTGCATTCTTTTTAAAGATAAAACTAGAACTAAGGCTTTCATATTCTTCTTTAATAATATTTCAGTATGGGCTGTTTAAAACTGTTTTTCCCCCTTAAATAGAATCTTAGAGGTCTAGGATTACCAGGAAGGATTTTATTCTCAGAGAACTTTTAAATTTGTAGTAGTCCTTATATTGTTATAGTAGTATCTATGAAATGGGAAAATTTAGAGAAGACTGAATTTTCCTAATTATAATCTGTAATCTGAAATACAAGGTATAATAGAATAGAAAAGACACTAATATAGGATATAGGAAACCTGAATTCTAGTCAACATTCTGCCACTCAGTATTATTGAGCAAATTACATCCCATATCTAGGCCTGTTTCCTGTTCTTTAGCTATAGGATGAATGTTTGTACAGAGATGTGACTAGGTGACTTTTTCCCAAAGGGAAGCATGGAAATGATTTGGGGTGGTAGGTGGTTAACCTTTTTTATTTTAATAATTATATACTTATTATAACATTTATTTAAATATAAATTTGAATATAAATACACATATAAAACCTGTGAGCTCACAGATGATGATATGTAAGAAAATACTAGTTTTAAAAAGGTAAGTTGATGTAAAGACAATTTAAAGAAAAATATAAACTATGTAATTGTACAGATAGTATGTAGATGTAGCAAAAGCTGATAAGGTAGTATTTGAATGACTGAAGAAAGTTTAATGTTTCTAGAAATCCTATAGTGATTAACTCTGATATGTGATTACTTACTAGTGGTATTAATAATTATTTAGAGATTAAGTATCAAAATTAACAAAGATTAAGATTTTAGTTCTTACCTCAATGGCTCCTGGTTGGTGTTCTGCTGCACACTCATATACCTTAACCTGTAACACCTGTGCCACCAAATCAAAATGTAAAATTCATTTTTGCTAAAACTGAGTATACCAATTATAATTACTAAGCACAATGGTAGATTATGTGCTACAGTGTGGTACTGTGAGTAAGAGGTAAGTGCAGAGTATATTGTCAAACTAGGACCAAAAAGCAATCAGATTTGATGGACCATGTGGGAGCCTTGATACGCACGTATATGAGCTTCGTTTGGTTAGTAAATAATTGTTATCAAATGGCACCACATACTTAAACTATATGATAACCATGTATTATTTTATAGACACCAAGATATTATTATAGTAGTGATTCAATGATTGGGTTATAATTATTGTTGATATTTTAGTGTTCCTTTTAAGTATTAATTCGAGTCTTTTTGTCTATTCTAAGCATACCATCGAAAACTTTAGTGTTTAAAAATGATTCTGCAAAGACAAAACTTTGCTACATACTGATGCAATTTCCTTCAAGAGCTAAGTCAAATGTTGCCTTCTTTTTTATTTAGCTCTCTCTACAATTAATTTATCATACTTTATATTTCATATATTATACTTTATTTGTTTATAGCACTTGTCACATTATATTATACTTTTTCTCTTCTGGACTGCGAAGTTATAAAGCTTATTCCCTTTCTCTTTGGTATTTCAGGTAATTAATTCGTTAATTTTTAAATACACTAGGAAACATAAAAACAAATGCCTGTTTTAAAAAATTCATCTATGTAGACAAATAGCTCTGCCCCAGACTGTTCCATTCTCAGAGGTACTACTGTTTTATGGTTTAGTATATGTTCTTTTAGAACTCTTCACTCTCATTAATATGAATATCAGTTTATGTACATATATAGGTTTAGGGTTTATTTTATTTTCAAATAATTGAGACCATACTGTGTGTATTTTTCTAGAACATGTGTTTTCACTAAATATTTTGTCGTAGAGATCTTTCCACAATAGTACTTGCAGAGCTACCTCAGCTAACTGAATAGAATTTCATGGAGGGCATATATCATAATTCATGTGCTGACACTTTACATCTTATTGCCCCAAGATAGATTTTATTGATATTAACATAATTTACATAACAAAACTTCTTTGCTTTTAGATTTTACACCCAGATCTGGAAGTAGCAGATCATGCTTTTCCTCCTCCACGAACAGCTTTATCCCACTCAAAAATGCTGGTAAGAAGTTTAATATTTAAACTTGATGCTTTTAAAGAAATTGTACTTTTATTTTGTAGAGTTATTAAAGAAGGTGAGTCAATTTAGGGAAAGTGGACAGCATAGTAAAAAAGTGCCGCAAATTAGAAATTAGGAGAATTGCCACTGACTTTTCTTGTATCCTGCTCAAGGAGGATCCTGCCCAAGGGGCAGGACAGTGCACTACCCAGAAGGAAAGTAGGGCTAAAACTCCTGCCCTGAGGAGACATGAGTAAGTATAGTATGGAAAATCAGAACCTAGATTATAGCCTGGAAAACTGTGCCAAGCATTAAGTTGAAAGAGTCAGGCAAGGATTAAAAACAAAAGAGAAGCTTACAAAAATGGAAACAAAAAAATGTTGATAATAGGAAAGAACAAGCTTGAGGAGTGAGTGGATGAAAATAGTTCCAATTAGAAGCTGTAAAGAGTGAATGTGTAACAGAGGCCCTTTTTTTTATTTTGCCTCGTGCATTTCTTAGAGGCAAGTTTTGTAGCCAATAAGGAGCCTCAGAGAGCTAGAAACAAATATTTAACTTAAACTTTCTTGACCTTCATTTCATCATCAATTAAATAAGAGGTTGACTAAATAAATCTATAAGTTTCCTTACAGTTCTAAAACGATGATTCTATTAAAACTTGAATTATCAAAACAGATTTTAAGTCACACCTTATTAATACAGGAATAGATTTATGTAAATTAGATAAACTTTGGGAGAATTGCCTAAGTTTTTAAAATATAATCTTGAGGGTTTTTCTTTTTATATTTATGACTATAATTCTTTTAGTAGATATAAAAATCAAAGGACTTGGGATATGCATCCTTCTCTAACATAGCAAAAGAGAGGACTTCATGACTTATTTTTTCCCTAGAGGAAAATTCAATGTACTAGGGGGAAGTTTCTTTTGGTTCCATATGAAGAACATCCTAAGCTGCCCAACAATGGGATGGACTAGCCATCCACTCAGGGCTGCCACAAAGGAGTCTTATATGTGGAAAGCACAGATAGACTTACTCTTTCCAACTTTTTACTTTCCACCTTTTTGACTTGATGATATTTCATTTGTTTTTAAGATGTTAAATTACCTAACATGTTTTTTCGTATATTTTCAGGATAAAGAAGTGCGGGCCGTTTTCCTTAGATTATTTGCACAACTTTTCCAAGGCTATAGATCATGCCTACAACTTATAAGAATTCATGCAGAGCCAGTAATACATTTTCATAAAGTAAGATAACAGTACTATATTGTATCTGTCCAAAAAGTAGGCTCTAATTTAATAAAACTACTTGACTGTCTTTTCTAGCCATGTATGTTTTGAGCCATATTTTGAGCCTAATTTATTAAATCTGATTATTAAAATCTCTGCTTTGTATAGTTCTTATTGTAATAATACTGTGGAACTGACATAATGTTTTCCTTTAGAGTATGTTAACTTTAAATTGGGTTTTCTTTTAAAGTGGAGTGTTAATTTCTGGTTTTTCCTTCTGTCATATATACAGATTCATTTCTATTCTTTTCAATACATGCAAGTATTTCAGATCAGACAAAAATCCTTTCTGAGAGAAATATATTTTATGACAACACATTTATACATGAAGTCATTTATACAAGCTTTGATATTTTCATTATATTTTTGTTTTGACCATTTGTCCACTACCAAGTTTTAAATTATTACTTCACATTTTGTTTCTTTACAGACAGCTTTCTTGGGGCAGCGCGGTTTGGTCGAGAATGATTTCCTCACTAAAGTACTCAGTGGAATGGCATTTGCAGGTTTTGTTTCAGAAAGAGGTCCTCCTTATAGATCTTGTGATCTCTTTGATGAGGTATAGTTCTTATAAAATGAGTTCATTATTTATAGACATAATTAAGTAGTTAAAAGTATAGAAGTAATATTTATATAAAACCATAAATATATTATAAGTTAAGTATAAAATAATCCAAATATTATTCATTATTATGCTTATCATAGCTTAGTATTTGTAATATAGATTAGAAAAATTAGAAAAAATATTAATTATAGGATGCCTTGGAAGTACATATAATTTTTGTACTGACTTTTGAATAGTTGGTTAAAATCTTTTTGAAAATTTAACAGTGATTGTAGAAATAGAAGTGTTTTTGAAGGCAATAATATAATGGGTTTTTTAAAATAAGTTTTATAGGGAGAGAGGTCTAATTTTAATGTATAGGTATGTGACTTCAAAATGGAGTTAAGTTTAATCTATCAGTGTCATAGAGCCATAGTTTACCTTCGTGGCATTCTTACTAATCAATAATCAACATTTCTCTAGCTCCTGAAGGAGATAGTAAATATATGGAATAAAGATTTAGTTTCTATCTTTACGGAATTGGCCATATAAAAGAGAGATTTATGCCTTCAGTACTACAGAGTTAAAAATTTAAAAATAGGGCCAGGTGCGGTGGCTCACGCCTGTAATCCTAGCACTCTGGGAGGCTGAGGCGGGAGGATCACTCAAGGTCAGGAGTTCGAAACCAGCCTGAGCAAGAGCAAGATCCCGTCTCCACTAAAAATAGAAAGAAATTAATTGACCAACTAAAAATATATAGAAAAGAAGTATCTGGTTATGGTGGCACATGCCTGTAGTCCCAGCTACTCAGGAGGCTGAGGTAGAAAGATTGCTTGAGCCCAGGAGTTTGAGGTTGCCGTGAGCTAGGCTGATGCCACGGGCTCTCTAGCCGGGGCAACAGAGTAAGACTCTGTCTAAAAAAAAAAAAAAAATTTAAAAATAAATAAAATAGAAGGGAGAAATAGGGCAGATGTGAATCATCATAAGGGTGCTATTTTGCATTTATTGTGCTTTCTCCTTTTTAAAAGCATTTTTCCATTTATCATGTAACTGTATATTCACAGCAGCCCATTCTGGTGGATAGAACAATGAATATTATTCCCATTTAAATATCTGAAAGAGCATTGTGTTGGAACCAAAAATCTAAAAGTTCCTTGAAGTTCATAAAAGAACAATGCTTATAGCACCCAAGATAATGGAGAATAGTAATTAATAGTAGTCATGTTTTGCTGCTGGTGATTTTATTTTATAAAGAGGAGATAGGAATCAAAGTCTTAAATATCCTTGGTTCAGAGGAGAAGGATCTTTTATTCTCTGTAAATATATTTAAGTATTCACAGGTGAGAATTTTAGAAGAGGCACATGTTTTAGTTCTAAGTATGAAGTCCTGCATCAAATGCCTTAGTTAATAACACAAAGCATATGAAGATTTAGGAGATGTTATCCTGAAATGGACAGTTATTTCTAATCAGTTGTTGGTTGTTGTCTAACACTTAATATGATTGATTATTGATTATACTAACACATATATCAGCCTTTAGATGCTAAACTAAGTAATTGATACATATTTTTATGGGATTAAATTAGATGCTCTCTGAGATCCTTTCTAGCTCCTACATTTTGTTAGACTCTGAAGCTTCATGAATAGTAACATTAGTTTACATACTCTTTTTCTTTTCTATCCAAATTTCCCTTACTAACTAACTCTGGCAGCTTCATCACAACTAAAAAGTTATATTTCTGAATCCTGGCCTAGAATAGGTACAGCCGTAATTTTATATGTTTATCTGCTCCTGTGAATATATTAGTTCCTAAAAGGAAGAATCCTATATTGCACCTTTTTATTTTTATTATCCATCTATTTGCCCTCCCACAAGTTTTTTATTTTCCTGTCAGCCCTCTTTTCTCCACCCTAAGTACATACACTTACACAGTTCTCTCAGTAAATTAGTTAGTAGGGACATGGACTAGAATATATATAAATTGAGAACTAGAAGTCTCCTAAAAGTCATCCGTTCTTCTATCTTATTTTAGAGATGAGAACACTGAAGTCAGGAATTTGAGTGACCTGTCCCAGATTATAGTCAGCAGAACCAGGACTAGAGTCTTAGCAGCCTGACATGAACATTTGGTTCATGTTTTGTGAGTTAAGGAAGTGTTTGGAGCCTTTTGACTTGCTGAGTGAGAGAATTTTCTGAGTGAGGACTGTGGAATGACAAGGTCTCTCTGAGTTCCAGAAATGACTTTTCCCAGGAAGAAATAGGGCCCTAAATCAGCAGGGAGGGATCACCACATAATCCAAGGATTTGATTGACACTGAAACCCCAGAATAGAGGTGAAACCCAAAAACCTAAAATATTTTGTTTTAAAAATACTATATATTTTGGATATTTTTGGTTTGTAAATTATATGATATTACACATAGTTTTTAAATTTGTCATATTTTGGAGTTGATGTTTTGCCATTTAATTCTTTTTTCAAGTTGGTAGCCTTTGAAGTAGAGAGAATTAAAGTTGAAGAAAATAACCCGTTGAAGATGATAAAGCATATCAGAGAACTTGCTGAGCAACTGTTTAAAAATGTAAGTATATTTATTTAGACAGCCATTAATTTTAAAAGTACAGTATTAATACAGAATCTCATTTGCAAAACTAAAAAATTTCCTCTTGTGATAATCTTTTTGGTCTGGATTATAAATTATTTTATAGTCAATGCTGTATATCAAAATAGACCACATTTTTCAAAGTAATTTTCCTGTCAATCACAGTATTATGAAAACATCTTAGTCATAATTTTTCAGTTTGTCATTTTCCTGTCAATCACTATATTATGAAAACGTATTAGTCACAATTTTTCAGTTATTTGACCTCATTGTGATTTTCGGTTGGATCTGCTTTGTGAGACAAATTTTAGATTCATTGGAGACCAGAACCACCTCAGATGGAACTGAGCGATGTATTCTGCTTCAGCTTGGAACCGTGATTGTCAGCTGGATCAGGAAAATTGTTTGAGTTGTATTGTTTTGAACAGACAGGTCGTGAAAAGCTGAAAAAAAGGAAGCAAATTGGCAAGTGACCACAAAAATATAAGGGTGAAAATACTCCCTGGATAGAGGAAATGCAACAAGTGAAAAGGATTGGGATGTGGTAAAGTGTGAAATAAACATTTGAGTACTGGAAAAGAAAAGAGCCTAACATGGCAGAGAGATTATGTATATGTAGAAAAATGGATTTTGGCTCATGAGTACTGGTCATTTCTCCTACTTTTATGAAGCTTTGAGTCTTTTTACTAAGAAAAGTAAAGTAAGTGGAAAGTGTAGTTCTCCAGGGAAAAGTTAAGGGAAGATGCGTTTTTAAGGAAATAGAGTTAAGGAGGACTTGGGAGTCAGTATCCTGGCCCCAAAAGGTATTGTTTAATTTAGTTATTTGAACAGATGGACTATCTTGAACATTGGATCATTAGTGCTTTGTCACATTTCATTTGAAATCTGAGAACTGATTGTATAAAAGGAGAGATACTAAAATGTGTTTGTTTCATATTATTCAATTATTTCTGAGTTTTAAGTTTGTTCAGATTTTGACCTTCCTTTGAGGGAATGAATACTTTTTTGAAAGAGAACAAAGCAAAATTCAGAGGTTTCATATTAAAACAAAAAATCATTCTTTTCTAAATTGTGCACATCTAAATTTTGGTAAATAATTAGAAGATTCTTAAGTTCTATTTTATCAGTTGCTAGTGGTTCATTATAAATTCTGAAAATATGGGCCGGGCGTAGTGGCTCACGCCTGTAATCCTAGCACTCTGGGAGGCCAAGGTGGGAGGATAGCTCAAAGTCAGGAGTTCGAAACCAGCCTAAGTAGGAGCGAGACCCTGACTCTCCTAAAAATAGAAAGAAATTAATTGGCCAACTAAAAATATATAGAAAAAAATTAGCCGGGCATGGTGGTGCATGCCTGTAGTCCCAGCTACTCAGGAGGCTGAGGCAGAAGGATCGCTTGAGCCCTGGAATTTGAGGTTGCTATGAGCTAGGTTGACGCCACGGCACTCTCGCCCAGGCAACAGTGAGACACTATCTCAAAAAAAATCTGAAAATATGTATGCTTTGCCTGTAATTGAAAAGGAACAATAATATTACTAACACATGCAGAGATTATCAGCCATAGCATTTTTGTGCCTATCAAAATATGAATTTAGGCCAGACGTGGTGGTTCACGCCTGTAATCCTAGCACTCTGGGAGTACGAGGCGGGTGGATTGTTTGAGCTCAGGATTTCGAGACCATCCTGAGCAAGAATGAGACCCTGTCTCTACCAAAAATAGAAAGAAGTTAATTGGACAGCTAAAAATATACAGAAAAAATTAGCTGGGCATGGTGGCGCATGCCTGTAGTCCCAGCTACTCAGGAGGCGGAGACAGAAGGATTACTTGAGCCCAGGAGATTGAGGTTGCCGTGAGCTAGGCTGACACCGTGGCACTCTAGCCTGGGCAACAAAGTGAGACTCTGTCTCAAAAAAAAAAAAAAAAATGAATTTAGTTTCTATTTTAAATTACTTAACACATGGGTACTTTAATTGGCTGTTACTTATACATTATTAGTTTCTTAACTTTCATAACCCTATATATATTATATTTTAAATCATAACATATTGGTTTAGCAAAGGTATAAATAAATGATTTTCCTGGCAACTTGCTTGCCAGGATCTATTTCTTGCATTTATTGACTGACCACATTTTTGGTTATTTATAACTATGCCTAATATAATAAATGTATTTATTACTATGCTGAAACTGAAAAAGAATTCTGTTAGAAGAAACACTTGTGTTCTGTGGGGATCTTTGCCACATATGATAGGGATGTAGAAGTAATGTACAACATGATCACATGAGAAATTTCTTTTGACCTGCAATAAGAAATATTGAGTGTTTAGCACAATATGCCAGACATGGGATTAAACACTTTACATAAATTACCTCTAATCCTTATAACAACAATGTAAGATAGGTGTCATTATCCCCATTTTATTGAGGATAAGTGGCTCAGGATCATATATAATAGCTATTAAATGATAGAATTCAAATTTTAAACCTAGGAATTTTCGTCTGTCTAATTCCTAAGCCTATGTTCTTTCACTGTGAGACTGGCTTGTCTCCAGTTAGAAAAAATAGTGATGTTTCCAATAGTTGACTTTACACTTTGTTCTTTATGGGTACTTTAATATACTTTCTCATTTGATCTTGCAAATGACCCTGTGGGCAGGTGTTAGATAAGTGAGCAAACTGGAGATTAGAAAATTTTTTCTTGCCCTGGTGGGAATGATTTATTAATGGACTTCAAAGAATAGCAAAATGTCAAGTGGGAATCAGTTCAGTAAAATCAGTCAAATGGGACTGATCCCTTTAATATCTGAATATTTATTTCTTAGGTTTTTACAAGACTACTCCAGAACTGTAAAATTTTATAGCCAGTAAGTGACCAGAGTTGGGGTTTTGACAAAAGTTTGTCTCTATTACATGACTTAAGTGCCAAGTGTATGCAAGGGACTGTGCCAAGCCACTTTAATGCAAAGATGAAATAAACAGTTCCTTCCTTGACATCGTAGAACTTAAATTTTATGATTCATAGGTTACACTAAGCCAACACTGAACTGAAAACTACAATAAAATGAATATCTAGTAATCATACATTCTTAAAAGTAAATGTAAAACACAGTCTATGTCCTTTAAAAATGACATGTTTAAAGCAATCATCATGAGGTACTATATTACTATGTAAGAAACTGTATTACCTAGGGATATGAGCCCTTCAAATGTATTCTACATTCACGAGCCCTTATTGGGCTTTTTTCACAATCTAAGTATAATCCATTTAACACATTCCATTCCTTAAGTATGTATTTACTTAGTACCTACTAGTGCCAGGCATTTTCTAGATACATAATTCTCCTAATAGCCTTCAGAAGAGGATACACACATATGATGAATAAGAATTTTGAGACTATCCCAGTGGATTGTGATCAGACTTTCTGAGATTCCTTCTAGTTCTGAGATTTCTGTAGTCCATGATGATCCCAGTATTCCTGAAGTAAACACTTTTCAAAGTTAAAAAGCAGAACATGATGGTAAAGTTACTTTATGGGGTCATGTGGGAAACTGGAGGGAGAGAGGCAGGATGGTGTCAATGCAAGGAAAATAATCTACACGGCTCTATTTTTAACTAGTTAGCTTTTAAAAAAAAAAAAACACATTTCTAAAATTCTCATTTGGTAAGTAAGAACCAACCGTATAATTTCTTTCCTTACTATTGTGTTAGATTGAGACTTGGTGATTCCATTCAGATATTTGTAAATACTTTATTGCGCTGAAGTCTGGTAGCCTCTCTTTAACTTCCAAGTATTTCAAAAATATACCTTAATTTTCCAGTTTGTTCTCACCACTCCCTTATATCGCTTTTTAGTGAGTTTTAGGAATGTGAGTAGGATGAATTATAACTAGCTTTAGCTGTTCCTTTAGCTTTCTGGAGGGAGCTTCCTGAATAATTAAGAAAAGTATTTGGTGACTTTGCTGGAATGGGTAGGTGGAATGAAGGAGAGGGAAATTACTAAATCCATTAAAGATAAATTGTGTAAGCATCAGCAGGATTTATACTATGAAGATTATTGGCAACACATCTATCCAGCTTTTGTTTCCAGGCCCTATTGATGATGCAGGGGTCTGCCCACTTTGGCTTTCTGAATCTTCAGTGTCTTCATGAGAGCATGTTTAACTACTTAGCTGCCCTATCAGTATGTTTCTTGATATACACTTATAAAAAAACAGTGACTACACACAAAATGAGAACATGAAGATAGATAGGCTAAGACACAAGAACTTTATAAAACCTCCATTCCAGGACATTAAGACATCAGTTAGACATGGTTTTACTGTTTTACGTAATACGGTTTTTCTGATTTGTTTTGTATATGTAATAGTATACATAAATATTTGCTGAATTATGTAATTTGACAGTTTTTGTTTGTTTGTTTTGTGTTTTAGAGGCAGGATCTCACTATGTTGCTTAGGCTGGAGTGCCGCGGCTATTTACAGGCACTGTCATAGCACACTGCAGCCTTGAACTTCTGGGTTTAGGCGATCTTCCCACCTCAGCCTCCTGAGCAACTGAGATTACAGGTGCACCACCATGCCCAGCTTTGTCTGACAATTTTATTAAAAGTTAAAGGGAAAAATTAGAGTACCTAGATTTTCTTACAAAAGAATATGATATTTCAAATTGTGCCTTATGGATATTTCATTGCCCAGCATTGAACCAAATAGATGTTAAAATCCTAATTGAGGAACAAAGCTCAAATACAGGAATAGCCATTCACAATCAAATAAGATCTATAGCCTTTATATCTCTGCAAAACTTCATTTCACTACCAGGCAAATTTAATCTATGCTGATAATATTTGTACTATTTGTCAACTGTGAATAAAGGAATGTTTTTTCATTATAGGAAGGAAGTAAAATATTGTGATTACCTTTAGTTTTAAGAGAGTCAAGGCATAAACGTAAAAAAACTTATTTATATTATTATGCTGAAATGAAGCCCCTAACCCGAAGCATAGACTCCAAATCAAACTCCCTCCCCCATTCTGATTTCTTTATTTAATTATATGTTGTTTATCATGATATCATTTTTACATACAGTAAAATTTATACTTTTTAATGTAAAGTTCTATGGGTTTTGACAAATGCATGGCGTCTTACAACCATCAACACACAATAATACATAGAACATTTCTCTCACCCCAGAAAGTTCCTTAATTCTCCTTTATAGTCACATTGTCTCACCACCTCAAGCACTTGGCAACCACTGATCTATTTTCTCTCTGTGTAATTTTGCCTTTTCCATAATGTCATTAGATAGTTTTTTGAATTTAGCTTTATTCACTTAGCATAGTACATTTCAGAGTCAGCCACGTTGCTGCATATATTAGTTGTTTATTCCTTTTTAATGCTGAGTAGTATTTTATTGGTATGGATGAACCAAAGTTTGATTTATCTGTTGACCAATTGAAAGACAATTTTGGTAATTATGAATAAAACTACCCTAAACATTTGCACAGGTTTTTGTGTGAACATAAATTTTCAAGAATCAATGCTTTAGAAGTGGGATGTCGAGGTATATGGTAACACAATGTTTGACTTTATAAGAAACTGCCAAATTGTATTCCCAAGTGTCCATACACTTGCATTTTTCATTCCTACCAGTATCATAATAGAGTTCCATTTGCTCCACATCTTCAACAATACTTGCTATTGTCAGTTGCTGTTTTGTTTGTTTGTTTGTTTTAGCCATTCTAATGGGTTTGTGGTAGTATCTTATTGTGATTTTAATTTGTATTTCAGCAGGTGAGTTAAAGTATAGGACTCTTAGCTAGTCATTATATGGGGCCTTGGTACTTTCAACAAGAGTACTTATCTTAGAATAGGAAATCTTCATTGTAAGTTATGAATTAGGACAGTGGTTCTCAAAAGGAACAATCCCCCACCCCACCCCCATGAAGTTGGTCTGGAGACATTTTTGGTTGTCATAGTTGGAGGGAGTGTGCTACTGTCATCTAGTGGATTGAGGCAAGGGATACTGCTAAACACCTTACACTACATAAGACACCTACCCTCTACTCCAAACAAAGAATAATCAAGCCCAAAATATCAGAAGTGCCCTGGACTAGGACAACCAGCACAGCAGATATTAAAGTCATCCACCAAATTTATTTGTATTTAAGATCAGACATTCAATTGGGTGATCACTGAAGGGCCTATGAGGTTGGAAAATTGAGGATTTTTTATTCCATCGATGTCATGAATACTGCCAGGCAACTCTTTTAAAGAGTCCAGTTACATTTTGACTATGTTTAATGACTTAACGCCAATAATAGTATTGTCTTCAACTGTATTTGAAAAAAATTGTGTAACTTGCTGTCCCACATAGTTCTAGGTATAGTTGGTGCACATTAAATAATTTTAAAAACTTGAATTAATTTGGGAAACTTGGTAACCTCTAACAAGATCACATTGATTTGTCATTTAGTGTTAAGACCAATGCGTAGGAAAAATTTTCTTTTTCCTAATGTGGCTGTTGCCTACTTTGAATTTCCAGTGGGATTTGGGGGTTTTTTTGTTTGTTTGTTTCATTTTGCTTTGCTTTGTTTTTATTTGAAGTGAATTCTCAGCCCTGTTTTCTGTAAGCCCTAGGCATATTTTCCTTTAGCCTGTTAAAGGGGAGTTAAGGATCCATGTTTCCAACCAGTTGATTTGTGTGTGTGTGTGTGTGTGTGTGTGTGTGT
>VSMD01012436.1:0-15645 GCA_008750895.1 Mirza zaza | reverse complement strand
TGATAATGCACTTTTTATCAGCTTTTCCCTGACTTATGTCACTTCCCTACTCACATATCTTTGGTTCCTGGGATCACCTCTGAAATAAATTACCTGAACTCAAATTCTGGTCCCAGGGTCTGGTTGGAAGGCAACCAGGAAGGGAGGGGGACTTTGGAAAGAGGGTGTGGAGAAAACTGAGATAGAACAGTCAGATATCTTAGAAGAAAAAAGAGAAAAAAAATTTCAAAAAGGAGAGGACATAAATACTTATATGAGGCAACTAATGTAGTGAAACTCATAAAGATAGAAAGTAGAATGGTGGTCTTCAGGGGTGGGTGGGGGGAAATGGGGAATTTTTTAATGGGTATACAGTTTCAGTTTTGCAACATGAAAAAGTTCTGGAGAGAGGGGCACAATGATGTGAATGTACTTAACTCTACTGAACAACACATTTAAAAATGGTTAAGAAAGGGAAATAAAAATGAATTTAATGAAACAAAACCCACTTGTACTCCTAGATCAAGCCATGACTGCAATCCACCAACTTCTCAATGGCCTGACCAACAATTTTCCAAAAGTTAGTTTGAATTGTTTGCTGTTTCTGGTCATTCAGAAAGTCATGACTAACACTTCAGACTTAAATGAAAATTTGGTTTCTGATTCCAACTAGTTTTGCAACCTTGGACAAAACACATCTTCTCCCTGGGTCTGAGCTTCCTTACCTATAAAACAATTGAAATAGACTTGATGTACCTAGGTCTTCATCTCATCTAACAGTCCATGATCCTATAATTTTACCTAACATATAATTAAGATGACCATTTCACATTATTTCCTAGTTTTGCTCAAATACCATTCCTTCCCTAATAATTTTCCTAATTCTGTGTTATTTTTATATAATGGAATCAGCAGATTAGAAAGAGCTTAAAAGGAAGGCATAATCAGTGGTATTTTTCAGGGTATAATTTTTGACTTGGCATTATCTTCAGGAGAATAGGAATTATAGATAGGTTACCCAAATAAATGTTATTCCTTCTCTCTAAAAAGTAATAAAGTGGTTAAGATGATAAATTTTATGCTATATATATTTTAGCCCAATTAAATTTTTTTTAACAGTGGGGAAAAAAGGGAGAAAAATCACAGATGGTGTTGAGTGCTGTGGAAAGTTCTCTAAAAATAAGAAATGAGAGAAATCTATGGACTTGGCAAAACTGGGGTGCTGGTGAACTTAGAAGAAAGATGTCATTGTACTAGGGTGGTACAATGTAGTGAGGCTGGACGAAAGCAAAGTGGGCTGAGGCTGGGTGAGATTAGCACACACAAAATATTTATATAAAAAGGCAGGAAACCTGTGAAACAGGAGAAATTCAAAAAAACCTGCTTCTTGAAGAGTCTTATACTCGTGTGAGCACTCATTTCAGTAGCACATATACTAAAAGTGGAATGATACTCCTGGGAGAAAACATAAAGTAAAATTTTTCTTGATTCATAGAGAACCCAGTTATTTTGATCTCTGTGGCATTCTGTCATTTATTCATGAGAGAGAGAGAGTGCAAGAGAAAGATAATGATGTGAAAAACCAAGCATAGTTTCTGCACCTAACTCCTCACAGTATAGTGGTCTAGTGAGGAGAATAGAGAGTGATCAAATACTCATAAGAACTAATAATGCATGCCAGGCACAATAGCACATGTGAGTAGTTGAGTAGTCCCACCTACTCAGAAGGCTGAAGTGGGAGGATCACTTGAGCCCAGGAGTTTGAGGATGCAGTGAGCTAGGATCACTCCACTGTGCTCTAGCCTGGGTGACAGAGAGGGACCCTATCTTTATTTTTTAATATAAATAAATAAAAATAGTCAAGTGGGAAAATAAATATAGATTATTTATTATTAGCAACTAGTGATAAGTATGAAGAGGTGCTATGATAGAAAACCATAAAGGGTTGTCCGTAGTTACCGTGGCAAAGCAAAACTTCTCCAAGATAGAGCATCTAAACTGAGACCTAATAAATGAGAGGAACCACATAGCAGCCTTCTCAGCTAAGGGGATGTTCAACAGAGCAAATAGAGTTTAGGTGTGTACTTCTCCACCTTGCTCTCCATGGGAATTTTTTCAGACATCCTGAGTTACTGCTAAAGACATCACTCAGACTTCATTAGCCAGTTGCCAGGTTGCCTAAGTGTTGGCTAGTCCAGGACAGATGGCCCCTTGCTGTTCCACATGTGCCTCATTTTCCAGTAGGCCAGCCTAAGTGTTCCGTGGTAGCTGAGCAGAGTCCCAAGAGAGCAAGTGGAAGCGTGGAAATTCTTGTAAAGGCTAAGCTTAGAACAACTATGTGATCACTTTTACCACATTACATTGGGTAAAACCTATCACAAGGCTAGCCCAGACTCCAGGGGTGGGAAAATAGATTCTATCCCTTAACATGTGGAGTTACAGAGACACATTACAAACATGAACAGAAGAAGGAACAGACTGCATTTTTGCAGTCCTCTAAAAAGTATTAGCATATACATTTTGCCTTGGTTTTATTTTTTTATGGGAATCAGGCTATGACAGTGTCTATCACACTAATTTTTTTAAAAAAAAAACAAATGTCCTTGAAGAGACTTAAAATTTTTTGTGTGTAAGCACTATTAAACTCATATTAATTAAAATAAAAATAAAACAAAATATTATACACAATCCTGTCACTTCCATAATATACAAACTGTCCATTATTTTCAAATGTTCTTTTCTAGTGCTTTTCCATATGCATACAAAAATTCACAGACATGCCTCCTTGCTCTTCTTTTTAAATAGAAAAAAACTGACGGAGTTCAATTGAGCAAAGAATGATTTGTGAGTCCAGCAGCCCCAGAGCCAGAATAGATTCAGAGCTCTCTGGGGCTACCACATGATCAGACGACATCTATGGACAGAAAAAGGAAAGTGGCATACAGAAAACAGAAGTGCAGAAACAGCTGGATTGGTCATGGTTTGGTGTTTGCTTTATTTGAACACAGTCTGAACAGTTGCCTGCTTGTGATTGGCCAAAATTCTGTGATTGGTGCAACAGTAGGTTACTGTCTGTTTACAAATTTAATTAGGTTACAGTTTGCCATGTACAGAGAAAACTTTAGGCTGAACTTGAAATATGTAAGGAGGTAGCTTTAGGCTAAACTTAATTTAACAATCACCCCTTTTGGTCAACCTTTTAATTTTGAGCAGGTTGACCAAAACTTTAGGCATTGACATTACTTTGTCATCATTGTAAATGGACTTATGTGGTTTCAAATTCCACTGAGAAATAACAGAACAGTGAATTTTATAAGATGGGAACAAGGAATAGAACAATAGGGGAAAAACTGGTTACCTCTGGATTTTTTTTTTTTTTTTTTTTTTTTTTGGTAAGAGAGCAGAGGGGACTTCCTTATTGTGCTGGAGTCTTCTGTTTTCAGAAGAAAAAAAACTGGCCCATTTTTGATATCTAAGGAGGTTTTGAAACTTCCTTAAAGTTTCAGTTTGATTATGCCATATTTATCATGTATGACTCCATTTTGGTTTGATGTAGTCTGTTGGGACCTAGTCTAGGAGCTTAGTTCAGAACAATGGTCTTCTATAATTTTGTTTAACAATTCCTTCCTTATGGTCAGGTTCTCACCTAGGCGAGAGTGTGACCAAAACTTAGGGCTTTAGAGCTACTCTCAGGTACCATCATTTTGGGTTTCCAGTCTTTTCACATCATTCAGCATGCACTTCTCTAAGTTTTTGTTATTCCAGTTGAAGGGAAACCATTTGACATTCTACGTATGATTGCATGCAAACATTTAAAACTTGAGAGAAGGCAGCACAACAGGGAGACCACTATTATCACTACCAGGAGGATAATTAATACCAAGAGCTTGAAGTATGCTGCTTAGCCAGGGTCCCTATGAACCGAATCAACTGAGATCAAATAGAACTAACATGCCAAAGGCCCATGAAAGTTAGTAAATGTAAATGTAAGTTGTAGTACCATACATAGAGAGATCCCATTTCTGAAAAATAAAAAAATATATATATTGATTATATATCCATCTCCATTTTCTCTACAAAAATCTCAATAATATCTACATTACTCATTTGGGCGTGTGTTTGTATGTGTAAGAAAGATTTTGGAAGCATACACATTGGACTATTAACAGTGGTCAATATTAACAGTCAAGATAATGGGCTTGGAAAGAGAGAGATTGATTTTCACCTTGTATATTTTTACAGTGTTTGAATATTTTATAAGAAGTTACAATGTTCTTGTTACTTAAAAAATGTGTGATGTACCGAGGAAAATGTTGTCAACAGCTATTCAAGCTGTTATATTTTCACTTAAAACCCTCATTCCAAATGCTGTCAACAATAATTTCCAGGTTATCATCACAGAATATCTTTGAGGCCTAAAAACTTGCCTAGGAAATCTTCTGAGATCGTGTCTGTCTGATAATTGTCAAACTTCAAGTTAAATTAATTAATCTTGCTGCTATTCTTAGGACCTGCCCACACCAATCTTTGCCCATTACAGCACTCTGTTTCCAGTTGGCTAGATGTTGTGTGCTAATGAAGGCTGCGGCTAAATTCCAATCTAATAAAACCCTGCTAGGACCTTACCAAAATGAACTAAAAGCATGAGTCCCCAGTGAAATTGTGTTGGCTACTCTTTGACCTAAAAAACCAAAGATAAACGGAAATTGTGTGAGACATATAGAATTAATAATAAAAATAGCATATGAGTCTGTAATTATTTTTGCTTTATATAAGCTGCCTGATTTCTCTGCAGTTCACCCTGGCCTATTTTTGGCCTCAGGTAAGAATAAAAATCATGTAATACAACTATGTGGCTATTTGTGCCTGCAAGTTATACCAAACCCAGACATCAGTGGAAGTGACATGGCCTATTATGTTATGGGCAAATGACCTGCTTTCATCAAAGCCCAGGGGGTCAAACCAGAACTGAGAATATATTTTCAAAGAGCAATATCCCAGTTTTGTTTTGCATAAAACTTCTCTACTCTTAAGCTGATTAGAAGAGCTGTCCAAACCATTTAGAGTTTAAGATCTACTGGGATAATTCTAAGCCCATATGTACAAGCCTACGCGTAAAAACCCTCTTAATAAATTAATCTCTGAATTAGGTGGAAATACAAAAATATGCCACTCGGAGAAAATTATCCAGTTCCATCCAAATTACTGCAGAAAACATTAATTCATTTCTTTTTATGGCTGAATAGTACTCCGTAGTGTTTATATACCACATTTTGTTAATCCACTCATGAACTGATGGGCACTTAGGTTGATTCCGCATCATTGCAATTGTGAATTGTGCTGCAATGAACATATCGAGGAATGCTTATACACTCTTGTTGGAACTACAAATTAGTACAACCTCTATGGAAAACAGAATGGAGATTCCTCAAACAAATAAATGTAGTCTTACCATTTGACCCAGCAATCCCACTGCTGGGAATCTACCCAAATGAAAAGAACTCATTTTATCAAAAAGATGTCGGTTTATTAACTCTTAAGTTGAAGGACTTTTGGGTTATTTATAGCTTGAGTGACTATGAATACAATAACTTAAAAACATTTAAATAAAGATTTTTGTGTGAATACAAGTTTTTTATTTCATTTCAGTAAATAACTAAAATAAGGATTGTTGGGTACTATAGTACATGTATATTTAACTTCTACTGTATTTTCTAATGCACTCCACCATCTGACATGTTGCCTTATGTAACTGAGACAGCTGGGTTTCCTTCCCTTAGCAGCCTGAGTAAAATGGTTTAGACACGTCCCAAGTTCATGCTCCTCCCTAACGTGAACCTGCATTCAGGATTTTCACTTTGAAGGGCACTGTTGCATCTGATTCCCAGGACCTTCACGATGTCCTCCTCCACCACTCCACAACTTCACCAACAACAACCTGGACACGAAATTTGCGAGACCTTCCAGCAACTCATATAGCGTCCAGTCACACACAGGCATGAATAAGCATTGTAGATTTTACTCAAAGTTCATGGGAGCATAAGCTGTGTGGGTGAGTGTTAACATTTTACATCCCACAGAAAACAACCAAAAACTCACATCTTAAATATTCCTGCCCTTTCGTGGAATCCCTATTTGAACACTCACCATTCTGGCTTCTTTCTACACTTCCTCTTTTAGAAGCTTGGTCCTGTTAACCTCTTTCCAACTCTTACGTGACTTTAGCCCCTCAAAATGCAAGGCAATTCAGCTCTCTTGCTGCTATTGTGCTTATGTACATTCACATAAGGTCCTCAGCAAAACAAATGCAGAATAGGAAAGTTAAGATTATTTCTCTTAATTAGAAAGCATCATGACAGTTTCTTATTAAATTCTATTTCTTTGAAAGTTGAATGTTCATTTATGGTACAAGTCGGTAACTCCTAGTGTACCAGTTAGCTAATACTGTGTAACAAACAACTCCAAAATTTAGTGGCTTAAAACACAAACATTTCTTATTGCCCACAAGGTTTCTCAGGTCAGCTGGGAAGTTATGGTCTCTGCTTGTTTCACTCACATCTCTATAAAAAGTCAACATTTGTTGCATAGCGAGCTCTGCTGATCTAGGCTGGGCTCCTTCAATGCTTGGGTGTAGGATGTTTTAACTTAGCCTTGGTTAGGATTACTGAGTTCTCATCCATGTTGTCTCCCATTTTTCAACCAGATAGTATCTTGTTTACAAGGCAATGGTACAAGTCCAAAAGAAAGTGTAGAAGTATGCATGCAACCCTAAGAACTAGCATACAAACACTTCCATACCATTCCATTGGCCAAATAAATCACAAGGCCAGCCCAGATTCCAGAGTGAAAAAATAGATTCTGCTTGCCAATGGGAGTTGCTACAAATTCACATTAATATAGAGAATGCATATATGAAAGGTGAAGAATTAAGACTATTTTAAAAATCAATTTACCACACACACATAATCAGAATATTCCATTAATTAGAAGATCTAATTTCCCTATAATTATAAATAAGTAAAATTTTCACCTTCTTAAGCCTCATAAACACAAAGCTAATTAAAGTAAACTTCACACTTCATTAAAAAATGTTGTGTTTTCCCTAATGAAAAGCTAATACCACATGATTGGATTCCTTTCAATTTAATAAACTAACCATAACCTAAAGCCAAGACAGTACCCATATGGTCTTCCGTTGGCTATTTAAGTCAATATCATTGAATCTATTTAAACAAAAAAATATTTAAATGATTGCATAAAAAGTTTTTTTTAAAGAAAATGCTAACTAAAAAGGCATCTGGGTTAGAATTTTCCTAATCTGCTTTTCTTTAGGGAGAGGTAATGTTTTATGAAGTTATACGTTCACACAGTTTAAAGAGTAAAATAATTCTCCAATGTTTGTTATGAAAAACAGCAAGTCCCTACCTCCCCGCCATCACTGCCCTCTTCCAACAGACAAGCATTTCCAACCTTTTACTGCTATTCCTTTGGCTTAGACATCCACACTACTTATAACTGCACTATAATCTTACATTGCTCCCTCTTGATTTTCAGTCTTGGGCATTACCTGTTGTCCTCCTAATCTGGGAAGTAATGATTTCTGCATGATCTCCCTTCATCCCACCCTGAAATGCATCTTCCCCTCTTCCTTTCCTCTTGGGACAGTTATATTCCAATTTTGGCTGGAACAATGTGCAAGTATCACTATATAAATGCTATCCACAGCTGCCAGATGTGATTTATCTTAATAACTTCATTTTTTGAGAATTTCTTGTTTTGTTGGTAATTAATAATTGTCTGTTTTATTTCCTTAATTTCATATGTGTCGTTTTATTAAAAAGTGAACCTCAAATCCTCTCCCAGTTACTTATCTCATTTAATGTGCCTCTTAAAATGTTCAGATATATGGTTATCCAGTAATTTCATTTTCTCAAATAAATTTCTCCCCAAGCTCTCTGGAAAACTTTCATCAGAAGAATTGCCTTGCACTTGGCGAAATCAGCATCCACCTGGTGATTGTCTTTCTCTCCTCCCTGTCTTGGAGTCTCTGTTTCTTAAACCCTGTCTCATTTTTTTTTTATTTCTTCACTTTGGTGTGCACAGCCTTCAATAGCTTCCTAAGGAAATATTTTAGAGATTTTGCACTTCTGAAAATATTCTACCCTCACATTAAGTGATGTATTGCCAAAGCATAAAATTCTAGGTTGAAAAGAATTTTTTTTTTGGAATTGTGGACCATTTATCTATTGTCTATGGCTTCCCATAGCTTCTAGTGCTGGTCATGAGAAGTCTAAAACCATTCTCAACATTTATTCTGTAATTATGACTTTTTTTTCTCTTAGAAGCTAGCTGTATCTTCTCTACATCCCATGCCTTTGAAATTTCCCCGATGTCTTGGCATAGGAATATTTTCATTCATTGGGTTTGACACTTGCTAGACCCTTTCAATCTAGAAATTTATTCCCTCTACTTTGGGAAATTTCTTGAATTATTGTTTATTCCTACCTACTTCTCTGATATCTCTTTCTGGTGTTCCTACTTTTTTGGGGGGTTTTAGATCTTCTGATTGGTACTCTAATTTTATATTTCTTGTTTCTCCTATTGCTATTTCTATCTTTACATTCTTCCTTTTGTAGAAATAATCTCATCTTTATTTTCCGATACTTCCATGGAGTTTTTATGTCTGTTCTCACATTTGAATTTTTAGAGCTCTTTTTATTATTTGAATTTCTTTTTATAGTGTCTTATACTTTTGTTCATAAATACAATATATTCCTTTATGACTCTGAGCATATTAATGTTTTACAATTTCCTCTCCTTGTATATGTTTTTTTCTAAATAGATTTTGTTTTTATTGTTTCTTGTGGTCTTAATCTTTCATGCTATAATCCCAGCACTCTGGGAGGCTGAGGCGGGAGGATCGCTTGAGGTCAGGAGTTTGAGACCAACCTGAGCAAGAGTGAGACCCTGTCTCTACTAAAAATAGAAAGAAATTAGCTGGACAACTAAAAATATGTAGAAAAAAAATTAGCCAGGCATGCTGGTGCATGCCTATAGTCCCAGCTACTTGGCAGGCTGAGGCAGAAAGATTGCTTGAGCCCAGGAGTTTCAGGTTGCTGTGAGCTAGGCTGATGTCACGGCATTCTGGCCTGGGCAACAGAGCGAGATTTTGTCTCAAAAAAAAAAAATTCATGCTAATGGATTGTCTCAATGTTTAGTAATCCTTAACTGTCTGCTTATATTTAAGCCTAGAACCCTGAAAGCTGATTTGATTCTCTGAACCAGTAGGTGGGCTTTGTCAACTCCAAGCTTTACCGTAGAGGTGTCTAGGGGAATTGTTAATGTCAGAGTTTTTAGCTCTTTCTTGTTGGGCTGGTCAAATTCCCCAGAGTAAAATTTCCTCCATGGAGAACATAGACCTTGCTGCCAGCACTCTGGGAACTAAACGGGAGAACAGGGCTGGAAGTCTCAGAGCTAAGTATGCAAATACAGAGCCACCCTTAACCTGAGAGGGGAACCAACGATCACAGTTTGTCTGAGACTGAAGGGTCTCCTGGGATGTAGGACTTACAGTGCTAAAACCTGTGCAGTCCCAGGCAAACCAACACAATTGGCAATTTGTCATCTCTGCCATTCACCCAGGCCTTGTGAAGAGTCTGGCTTCACATAGGTCTTCTGTCACACAGCTCAGGGGCTGCAAAATAAGGCAGTTCTCCAGAGGAAAGGACAACTGAGCTGTTTGTAGCCACCGACGCTTGCAAAAGAGGGTGGTAGGTGCACTAGCCCAGCCATGAAAGGGCATGGGGTTTCAAAGCCCAGTAGCATCCTCACTCCAGGCTTTTCAATGCAGTTAGCAGCTGGACTCAGCTCCTCTCTGTCTCTGTCTCTGATGGTCTTTCCCATCTGCTTACACTGCCAAATAATTGACTTCATTTTTAATGGTATTTAAACAGAAAACTGTTTCTCTACTTACAACACTTCTGAAACCAAATGTGTGTTTGTTTGTTTGTTTCTCACCAACAAGCAATTCTCTAACTCTCTGAAAACACCAACTGGGAGTCCTACAATTCAATTCAATGCTGACACTTACTACCTGGAGTGAATGCAGATCCCACAGGTTAAGGGCTTCCTCCCACAAGACTGCCTCCAACTTCACATGCAATCACTTCTGTCTCTTTGGCTACAAAGCCAGGGTTCCCATCTTAGCTTTGACAGTTTGTGACAATGGCTCATGGAACTCAGGAAAATACTTTACTTACTATTACTGGTCTATTATAAAGGAGTATTTTGGAAGGGAAGGGCATAACTCTATCCTTTCTTAGGGAGAGGCAAAGATATACAATGTAACCAAAATGTCAAAAAAAAAATCAAAACTAAACTTTTTATCGGGTGGTGGGCAGGTGGGGGGGGGGGAGGAAAGGGGTGTACGCTTCCATAACGTGTGTGATGCACACCACTGGGGGATTGGACACATGGGGGGGGAGGGAGGGGGGACAGGGGCAATATTTGTAACCCTAACAATATTTGTACCTCCATAATATGATGAAATTAAAAAATAAAAATAAAATAAAATAAATAAAGGATATTATAAATGATACAAAAGAACAGCCAGATGAAGAGGTACATAGGGTGTTGTCTGGAAGGGCCCCAAGTGCAGGAACTTCTGTCCCTGTGAAGCTGGGTTGCAACACCCTCCCAGCACATGGATGTATTCGCTAACCTGGAAGGTCTTTGAATCCCTTTGCTTAGGGTTTTTACAGAGGTTCCATTACACAGGCACAATTGATTGAATCATTGGCCCTTGGTGATTGACTCAATCTGCAGCCCCTCTCCTTTGCTAGGAGGTCAGGGATAGCACTGAGAGTTTCAACCCACTAATCACATAGTTGGTTCTTCTGGTGACCAGCCCCCATCTTCCAAGAGTCACCTCATTAGAACAAAAGTTACTTCTGTCACCCAGAAATTACAAGGATTTCGGAGGCTCTGTGTCAGGAATCAGAGTCAGAGATCGACTTCATATTTCTTATGTCACAGTAATTATTTAATTTATTTTTAATTTTAGAGATTAAAAGTTAATGAATATGATTTTTAAAATAGAAAAAAAAAACCCCAAACACTCTCATGATCCTCATCCAGAATTAACAGCTGTTAATATTTGGTTTTATTTGCTTTCAGAAACAAATATAACATTTCAAACATAGTCCCTTTCAATCAGAAATCCCCCCAGGTCTCATTCCCTAACTCTTCCCCAAAGGCAACAAAGGACAATGGTAGGTTTCTTTCCACTCCACATTTTACACCATGAGCAATAACTAGAATAGAATATACGTGTGTGTTATTTACATAAATGGTGGATATCAAAGTGTATCTTGCTTCTTTTTACTTGAAATTATATTTTGGAGATATAGCCCTTTGATTTCCATATGTTTACACATTTATGCACATACACATAACAGTCATTCCTTTTGGCTTCTGAATAGTATCTCATCATATAAATATGCCACATTTTATTTATTTCCCCATTAATGAACACTTCAATGGCTTTTTCTGTTAATATAAAAATGTTGCAATAAACACCCTTATAACATCTGCTTATGCATATATGCAATCATGTATCCACATGGATTCTCAGAAGTGGAATTGTTGCATTAAGCATTAAGTACATTTTCAAATTTATTTTGCCAAATTGCTCTCTAAAATGAGTATCTCATTTGACATTCTCAGAGTAATGCTTGAAAGTTCCATTTTTTTCCAATACTTTGCCAAGACTCGGTCTTAGCAGTTTTTTTTTAATTTCTCCCCATCAGATGGATGAAATGACCTTTCTTTCTTCCTTCCTTCCTTCCTTCCTTCCTTCCTTCCTTCCTTCCTTCCTTCCTTCCTTCCTTCCTTTCTTTCTTTCTTTTCTCCTTTCTTTCTTTTTCTCTTTCTCTCTCTTTCTTTCTTCCCTTCCTTCCCTTTCTCTCTTTCTTTCTTCTTTTTTTTTGCATTTTCCTGAAAACTAATTAGATTGTTTCTTTTTAACTGTTAATTGACCATCTGAGTTTCCTTTTCTAGTTTTATCTGAATTTATAGGATGTTTGCTTATCCACACATTGAACCAATATTTAAAGATCACTATTAAGGCCAGTCTCTCCTGTGTGCACTGCAGGTGCAGTGGTGAACAAGACAGACAAATATTTCAGCTCCCTTGGAGTTTGCATTCTGGGGAAACTGGAGGAGGCCAAAAATAAACCCACAAAGGAACAAACAAATTTTAAAAAGCATCTCTTAGAATTCCAGACAGTGAAGAAATTAACACATGATATCATAGTAACAGAGA
The DNA here is from genome assembly GCA_008750895.1 of Mirza zaza. NCBI lineage: Eukaryota > Metazoa > Chordata > Mammalia > Primates > Cheirogaleidae > Mirza > Mirza zaza. The sequence goes on along the minus strand of VSMD01012436.1, from coordinate 3,344 downwards.
AGGAGCCATTAAATATAGTGGGTGATCCATCGAGGTCAGCTTCCCTGAGAAAGGTGCAATTAAATTGATATATTAATGACGAGAAGGGACCAAACACATACAAACAGTGGATGGAGATTTTGGCAGAGGAAGCAGAAACTGCAAATGCCCTGAGAACACCAAGTGTGGTGTGTTCTAAAGACAGGTAGTCATTCTTATGAGTTGTCTGGTCTCCTAGCCTAGGATTAATTAAACTTCGTTCAGGGCTATCTTGTAGAAAAAATGGTTGAGGCACCTGGTCATAATCCTTTGGTAGAAAAAACTCTAATTAATCCCCTGGATAGAAGGGATTATTTCTCCAACTAGTCTGGTTAAATTATAAAATGGCAATGGCTTATATACCTATCTTCAATAGTATTTTTTAAATCTGACTGATAATATGCAATTGACCTTTGAACAACATGGGATTGAACTGGGTGGGTCCACTTATGTGTGGTTTTTTTTTATCAATAAAAGTTACACTGAGCATTCCTGCCTCTGCTGCCCCTCCTTCTACCACTACCACCCCCCAGACAGCAAGGCCAACCCCTCCTCTTCTTCCTCCTCCTCAGCCTATTCGGTGTGAGGATGACAAGAATGAAGACCTTTATGATGATCCCCTTCCACTTAGTGAATAGTAGATGTGTTTTCTCTTCCTTGTGATTTTCTAAATATCATTTTCTTTTCTCTAGCTTACTTCATTATAAGAATACAGTCTATAATACATATAATATACAAAATACGTGTCAATCCACTGTTTATGTTACCAGGAAGGCTTCTAGCCAACAGCAGGCTATTAGTAGTTAAGTTTTGGGGGAGTCAAAAGTTATACCCAGATTTTTGTCAGTGCAGGGTTTCAGCGACCCTAACCCCAGCATGGTCCAATGGTCAACTGTACTGCATTATTGCTAGATATGCGAGAGAGGGTTATATAAGAAAAAGGAGCAGTTGAATGGGGAAGAAGAAGAAAGAGGAGGAAAGAATAGGAACAGAGGGTAGACTTCAGTAAATCTAACAATGCTGCAGCAGAAAGAACCCATACTGTTGCTCATAGGCTATCTGAAGGCCTTAAGTGCAAGGGACATAGGAGAGGACTGATGGAAGAGACAAGTATGAGATGAAGACAGATAAGGGTGGTGAGCCTCACAGACTAACAACATGTTACCCAACATTTGTCAAAGCTCACTTTGCTGTGAGGACAGGAGATAGTGACAAAAGGCCCACTGTGGAAGCATGGTTTCAGAGTCCCACCCAGATTCCCATCATTGATCCAATATGCCCATTCCCCTGTTGCTGTGAAACTCTGATGCTGATGGCTTCCAGCTAATCCTTCCCCAGACAATTACCCCCAGTGTGTAAGAAATGTCTTTCCAGGGAAGATATGTCTTTCCCCTGCACAACCGGGAAGAAACTTCTAGTCAATGTCCAACTTCTATGGGAATACAAATCTACGACACTGATTATTGTCCAGAGTTTCCCTGTGGGATCAGGCTGTGGCTAGACTCTCCCTAGGGCCACATCCTTGCTATCCTGCTTCATCTCCTTCAATCCCATTATGGTTTTTCCTGAAAAGTGCTCCCTCAGGACATCACACACATGGATCTCTGTCTCGGACATCACTTTGAACCTGACCTCCATGTGCTGTGGTTTGTCAGTCCCTATACTCACTCCTTCTTCCCTTCCCATTTTGCAAATATTTATTAATCTCTTATTGTGTGTGAATCATTGCTTTTATGTCGCCAAACATCAAGAAGCTGTGGGTGAGATGGTTACTCTCACTTTAATTATTTCTTTAGAAGTAATTCTTGGTCTGGTGGTCATTATACCCAACTTCAAAACAATCTTAATTTATACTCTATCTGGTCAATCATTTTGCAATTCACCAAAGATATGAATAAAACAGAATGTTCATGCTTTTTCCAAGTAGAATCTTCAAATGAATAATGTATTCACTTATAAATTTCTCCCAAGATTCTGTTGCATGTAAGTACCAAGTACGACCTCTAGTTCTATTTTAAAAAGAAGTTAATATCAACTCATAGCTCTAAGTTTATAATGTTTTTTCCTGAAAGCAGAAACAATGCTTGAGGTTAAGGAAATAAAATCTAATGAGGTTAGTTAATTAGCTGGTATCACTAAACAGTTACATTTTTGTGCCTTCTAAGAGGGCTCATTTATTCACACTATACTGTAACAGAAAAATTAATATGCATTTGTTATTTATGTTACTTACACAACTTGTTATTGTGAAGAAGAGAGAGTTTAGGAGCTAAGATATGGTTTATCCTTAGTGTATTTTTAATAATGATGAGCTATTGAACTAACCATAAAAAATCTGCACAACAAAGATGCTCAGCAAGATAACAAGGGTAGGGTGATAAAAATACAGCTGTGAGCTGCTTCCTCCATTGTTGTCAGGTGAGTAGTTACTGGTAGTCATGACAGCAAAGCAACAGAAAGAGTAGGCCAATAGGTGGTGCTATTGCTATGTGTAATGCCCTAAAAAAGATGAAGCTACATCAGGGGAGCAGTTAGCCAGAAAGAACACAGGCCAAAAATAAACAGACAGCCTACAGAATGGGAGAAAATTTTTGCATCCTACCCATTGATAAGGGGCTGATAACTAGAATATACTTAGAACTCACGAAAATCAGCAAGAAAAAAATCAAATAACCCTATTAAAAAGTGGGCAAAGGACTTGAACAGAAACTTTTCTAAAGAAGACAGAAGAATAGCCAACAAACATATGAAAAAATGCTCAACATCTCTAATCATCAGGGAAATGCAAATCAAAACCACAATGAGATATCACTTAACTCCAGTGAGAATGGCCTTTATCAAAAAGTCTCCAAACAATAGATGCTAGCGTGGATGCAGAGAGAGGGGAACACTCCTACACTGCTGGTGGGACTGCAAACTAGTTCAACCTCTGTGGAAAGCAATATGGAGATACTTTAAAGTGATACAAGTGAATCTACCATTTCATCCAGCAATCCCATTGCTGGGCATCTACCCAAAAGATCCAATGACACTCTACAAAAAAGACACCTGCACTTGAATGTTTATAGCAGCACAATTCATAATTGCAAGGCTGTGGAAACAGCCCAAGTGCCCATCAATCCAAGAATGGATTAATAGAATGTGGTATATGTATACCATGGAGTACTATTCAGCTCTAAGAAACAACAGTGATATAGCACATCTTATATTTTCCTGGTTAGAGCTGGAACCCATACTACTAAGTGAAGTATCCCAAGAATGGAAAAACAAGCACCACATATACTCACCAGCAAACTGGTATTAACTGAGCAGCACCTAAGTGGACA
>VSMD01012431.1:0-18645 GCA_008750895.1 Mirza zaza | reverse complement strand
GTACCTGACCTTACTGGCACCCTAACCTCAGACTTCCAGCCTCCAGCACTGTGACAAATAAGTGTCTCTTGTTTATAAGCCACTCAGTCTAGGGTACTCTTTTATAGTAGCCCGAGCTAAGACGCTTAGAAAACAATGTATTAAATATATGCTTGGTGACGGATCCATATTTTACTTGAAAAGTAACGGTCTCTATCATGAGTAAAGTTTACAGTGTTCTTGAGAAAGGAAAGCTTTCCAGATTTAATCAGAAACTGATCTAATATGTGGTATAAGTTTTGTCATGTCTCGAAAATCAGATAATGTTGAAATACTAAAGATCAATATACCACTACTCGCTATAGAATGAAGTTCAATTTGGAGCATAAACTTCTGAAAAGATTTTACTATTATTCAAATGAATTTTTCTCAAGGCAGTAAACATAAAACCTTAACATGTGTTTGAATAAAGGTTCTATAGAAGGTCAGTGCATATATGCAGGACTTAGCACATTCATTTAAGTGTGAGTAAGGTGGGCAAAATGGGGATGCCTTAGGGACTAAGCAGCTCTGGCCAGAATAAAGGTAAGAGACCCTCAGTGATAACAGAAGGACCTGCAAAAGCACCCACAGCAGAGAATCGGTTTTATGTTCAAGCTCAGAGAAGGCATGTATTAGACTGTCACTCTACATCTGTGACTTTAGAGTTTTCCTGCTCTCTTTCCTCTTCTCCTTCATTATGTTGCAACCCAGGAAACACCTTAGCAAGGTGGAGGAGGACAAGGGATAGCAGAGGCCCATCAAGAACCTTTTTCTCTGGAAAGGGTTATACCCTGTAGCATGCTCCAGCTAAGCGACTAAATAGAATGACCCCCTGGCATCAAGTGCATTCACCTAAGGAAGTCTCCTCTTTCTCTTCCTCAGATCTATGACCAGACCCCACTAGTCACTGGTTCTGGGTCTGACTCCCTGCTCGGTTCAGCTTGTGGCCTGGGGTCTGACGCCCAGAACACCGCAGGCTCCCACCCAAATGGAGGGCTTGACTTAGGTTATGACCTCTGCTCTGGGCCCAACACATGGGTTGGCTCCAGCCCGCTTCTGCCTTCTACAGCCATTCCAACCCTTGCCTTCATGTCCCAGTGGCTCTGACCTCCGTGCTGACACCCAATGGCAAGCGTTCTCTGAGCCCCGCAGGGTCCCGCCCTGTCTACACCCACTTCTGACTTCTGGCTTCTAGCCACTGGCTTCTGGCTCCAGGCCCCGGGCTAGGAGAGGCACCCCGTCCAGCTCCAGGTCCACCTGGGAAGTTGCTACAGGTTCAGGCTCAGCCTGTGGCGCAACCTGAGGGTGACTCAGGCTCATTTCCAGGAAGCACAGGCGACGTTCTCACTGGGGCCAGTGGGGTGAAAAGTAGCTGCTAGACGGAGTTTCCATCGCCACCCACCGGCCACCCACCAGAAGGTTACCCCCCTCCCCCTCCCACCAACGGTTTCCTGGAGAATTCTAAGGAAGTCAGTTGGAGCTGGGGAGTGCTACTGTTAGTGTTCTCAGAGCACGTCTTCCTCATCCCTCCCATCTCCGGTCCTCCCTGTAAACTCTAACCACCAGGTACCTCGATATTCTTCAAGTTCAGATCGTTCTTGATGTTGAATTGGTTCAGGAACTGAGTCAGCCATTGCTTGCTCTGCAGCTTGTACTCCAGGTGCTCGGTCTTCAGGTAGTATAGCGGCCACAGGGCTTTGCTCCGCAGGAGTAACCGGTTCTTTCCCATCCTCTTACCCAAGATGTTTCCTCCAAAAAAACCATTCAGGTAGATGGGCTGGCCTCCGTAATCCAAGACAGGGAAGGTGATGTTTCTCAGGTCCAGTGTTCTGTTCTGCTGCCAGGTATACAGAAGCTGGTTGGGAGCATACAGAGGTCCTTGTACCTGGCGCACACCTGCGGGTAGGTGTTCTCGGTTCCGTTAATCTCTTCCACAGACAGAGACTGCACCATGTGGTCCAGTCCACTCACTTCTGTAAAGGTGTCTTCTTTTAGCAGTGAGTCGGCGTTGCTCACCACCAGGATGGAAGCAAAACTGACCTCAGTGCTCATCTTGGTGGTGGAGAAGCGATAGCAGATGGTGGTGAAGTGAGCCTGCACGAAGCGCTGCTCGGCCTTGGCACGGCCCCCAATCGGGGTGTACTGCTCCTCGAGGTCTTCGTCTCCGTCCTTGGGCAGGTAGATCAGGCCAGTGCCAAGTGTGGCCGCCAGCATAATGGGCATCTGCAGGAAGAACCAGGGGTGCGTGCCCACCGCCCAGCCCAGCCACCCGAAGGTGTGGAAGAACCGCGCCTCCAGGCGGTCGGTGTGGCAGCGGTGCCAGCCCATGGCCTGGGACGTCTGGATTTCTGGCTCCCACAGGTACAGGTTGTTTGTCCCTTACTCCTGCGACGGCTGTTCCTCCAGCTCTTTCGATGGCTGTTGCTCCAAGGACTGCCCTGAAGCCGAGCTTGCTGGCTATTCTTATCCCTGTTCCCACACGGGGCCTCCTGTGACTCAGGGCTTGCAGCATTTGGCAGCTCCGACTCCAACTGCAGCTCGGGGCCTGATGCCATCACCACCTCCCGCCTGCTCTTTGGCGCCCACTCAGCCTCTGGCACCACCTGAGAGTGACTGAGGCTCATTTCCGGGAAGCACAGGCAAGGTTCTTACTCGGGTTAATGGTGTGGAAAACAGCTGATGGATGGAGCTCCCTCTGTCACGCGCCCGACGGTTTCCTGGAGAAATATTAAGGAAGTCTGTTTGAGGTGGGGCTGCTCTCGCCCAGGACTGAGGCATCCATTGAGGAGCACGTGGTTTGACCTGTCACCCTACTAGCCCAAAATCTGTGGCATGCCTGACCTTTCAGGAGTTCAGTAGATATAAGAAATGCTTCTTTGAGGCCCTCAAATGTGAGCCTGGCCTACGGGACGCAAAATTTATTGAGTGAATTTGGCTAGGTCCCAGTCACGCAAACAAATGGCGCCAATCACATGTGTCCTGAGTGGCAGCCTTTACATTTCCTCGGTTCTTTCACCCAGTAACAGTTTTTGACTTGGTTATTATTTTCATTGTCTGGCTACACACGTGGCATGGACATACGTTCTCCTTGTAAAAGGAAGTAAATATGTTAGAATGGAAAAAATCCTCTCACCTTTTTGGTCTCATTCCTCATCTCAAAGGAAGTGTAAAAAAGTTTATCCATACAAACCCTTATCTATGCATTTACACACATATCAAAGATACATGCAAGTGTATCTTTCATAAATCTTATGTACTGTTCGCAGCTTACATTTTTCACCTCCTGTGGCAGAGGATCTCACCGTGTCAGTGTGTGTAAATTTAGTTTATGTTTTTAACTGCCCTCTACTTTCCCAATCTATGGATGAAACATAAATTTAGCCAGAGTCCTACTGAGGAACCCATGGGTTGTTTAGAGTCATTTGTTCCTATAAACAGTGCTCAGTGAATGAATGTCTTTTGTTTAATCCATATACTGGAACCATGTCTGAGATATTTGTTTTAGAGTGCATGTACTAGGCCAAAGGATAGGTCCTTTAAAATTTTTAGAGCTAGTAAGAAATTAATATTCATAGAAGTGGTATCAGTTACACCGTCATGAGCAATGTGTGAATTGGCCACTGCCTATCCCACAGTGTCAGCAAAATATTTGTTTTGTGTCATTGGTATGTGATTAAACCAGGTTTCATTAATCTTTTGATTATGAAAGGTGACTAATAAAGGCTTTAACTATCCTACTAAATCTCAATTTTTGATTTGGACTATGGTTTAGCAAGCAAGGCCCATAGACAAATCTCAGTCACCACCTTTTTTGTAAATAAAGTTTTATTGCAACACAGCCACATCTGCTCATTCATGTATCGTCTGTGCCTGCCTTTATGCTACAACAGAGCTGAGAAGCTGCGACAGAAACTAGATAGCCAGCAAAGTTTAAAAGATTTACTTTCTGGCCTTGTACAAAAATGTATGCTGACCCCTAGCTTAGGATCACTATTTCAACTTGTGACGACATGTCTATCATTCCAAATTTGTCAACCTAAATAAATATAATGGTCCTGTTTTCATAAAGTTAAATTTGCTTTACCAAATAAGAAAATATGGGTAAAAACACAATTCAAGATTACTCAAGTTTTCATCCTCTCTATTTCAACATACGTGGAAATCCAAATATAAAGTAGAATATTCAAGGCTTCCTTAACAACATGTAAATTACTTACTGATTACAAATATAAAACAGGAAAGCAAATGTACTTTTGCCACACATTCAAAACTTGAGCAGGAATGAATGCCACTTGTCTCAAGAGCTACGGCTACCTGCTTAAAGTCAGTTAACCCAATAAAGGCAATACATTTCAAGGGCAACCAAAAGTGGTCAAGTAAATCACAAGCATTTTTCAGAACTCTATTGAAACAGGGATTTAAAATCAGAATTGGATGGAAGAATATCAACACAAGTTGTTTCTTCCTCACTCGTATTTCTTAATAGATAATTATATTGAATATAAGGTACTATAGGTAAATTTACACTTTAGAGTTGTATATAATTTCACAAAATAAAATCCTAGTGAACTGTTTCTCTTTTATAAAATCACCTAACTGAAAACCTTAATTGAGGTTTTTCTCATGATAGTACCAATATATTTTTGAATATAAATGCTCCTCTTCTTACAATGGGGTTATGTCCACAAAAAGATAAGTTGAAAATGTTGTAAATCAAAAGTACATTTTCAAATCAGGTACATTTTCAACTTACTGTGGGTTTATCCAGACACAATGCCATCCTAAAGAGGAGCATAGTGAATGCATATCACTTTTGCACCATCATCATTTTGAAAAATCCTGAACCATCCAAGCCAGCGACTATCCATAGTTATATATGAAAGGTCTCTATTCTAAATTAAAAGAGCGTAACAAAACTTTTTAGATCTTTACTAATTACATTCATATATAATTCAGTAACTCAATTAACTCCTTTTTTGTGCCTTACCTGTTTCATCTATAAAACACAAAGAGGTGTGTTAATCTCCAGTTGGAAGCATATATAGAAAGCACATATAACATGGTTTTAATTTAAAAAATAAAGGAAGACCCTTCCACTTACAAAGCTTAGGAAATCTGGTAAATCATTTTGGTAGGTAAATCATTTTGGTAAATCATTTTGGTTCATAAGGCACTTTATTTATTTTGTATGTGTTTTTGAGACAGAGTATCATTCTGTTGCCTGGGCTAGAGTGCCCTGGCGTCAGCCTAGCTCACAGCAACCTTAAACTCCTGGGCTCAAGCGATCCTCCTGCCTCAGCCTCCCGAGTAGCTGGGACTACAGGCATGTGCCACCATGCCTGGCTAAATTTTTCTATATATTTTTAGTTGGCCAATTAATTTCTTTCTATTTTTAGTAGATATGGGGTCTCACTCTTGCTCAGGCTGGTTTCGAACTCCTGACCTTGAGCAATCCCACCGCCTTGGCCTCCCAGAGTGCTGTGATTACAGGCATGAGCTACCGCGCCCAGCCTAGATAAGCACTTTAAAAGAAACACTAGACTAGATGTTCTCTATTACTCTAAAATTCTATAATTATTTTCCTTCACATTAATTCAACAATTTTTTTTTTTTGAGAAAAAGAGGAATAGGGTCTTGCTTTGTCACCCACGTTGGAATACAATGGCATGATCATAGCTCACTGCAATCTTGAACTCCTAGGCTCAAGCCATACTCCTGCCTCAACCTCCTGAGTAGCTAGGACTACAAGTCAGCCACCATACCTGGCTCATTATTTTTTCCTTTTTGGTAGAGACAGGGTTTCACTATATTGCCCAGGCTGGTAACTCAATGATGACTGGATCTTACCTTTCTCAATATAATTCTTGGGGGCCCAAGAAGGATCCCCACCTGCATATGGATCATTATACAGAACTACCACAGCCTCCTCATCTTCATAATCCACTGGAGGTGGTGGTGGTGGAGGTGGAGAATCACCAAACATGGGAATGTCATCTGCCGGAGGTGGTGGTCATCTGGTGGAGGTGGACTGTGAGTGGAGAAAAGACATATTTTATATTGAGTAAAAGGGAAAGTTTCTCTAAGAAGGTGCAATTAATGAGACCTAAATCATTTGGGGGACAGGGAACAGCCGTGTGAGAGATGAGGGCATCTGGCAGGAAGTCTAGCAAGACCTTAGGCTCTGAGGAAGAAAAGACCTAATATGTTCAAAAGATGATGTAGCTAGAATATAATGAGCCAGAGGAACTCTGATAAAATGAGGAGGGAAATGCAGGCAGGGGCTACTCACAGAGCACCTTATAAGTCATTTTAAAATCTGAATTTTAATTTTTAAATTTCTAAATGACACTTATTATGAAGACAATTGGTAAAAACTTAAGGGCCAATACTTCAGACTTACAAAACTATTCTTTCTTCAGGAATATGAATAACAATAGCAAGCAAATCCAATTCTAATTACATTACCTTTTGCTCAAGAGTAAGGACTTTCTTTTCTTATAACTACCTGTACTTCCTTAAATATTTTGATTATCTTTAATTATCTCCCCATAATTATGATTAATATAACAGTCAGCTTCTCAAACAAATCAATAGTTGCAAAGGCAACAATTTTTCCCTAGTTCTAGGCTGATATGTCTTTATAACAGCAATGCAAAAACTGTTCCCTAACAAATCATATTGTATCTAATCTGCATAATGAAAAACAAAAGTAAGGTTTCCACTCACAGAATATTTGAACACATGGAAGGGTAACGGGACATAAGGAACTGGTATATTAAAATTAGATTGAGATTTGTTACAAATAAATGATTGCAGCTTCTGATCTACTCTTGTAAATAAGAATCAAGATTTTCTCAATAACACATTTAAAAAATTAATAATAGTATTACTAACGAAAAATTGTTCTAAGTACCTTATCTACATAAACTCATTCACTCTCCATAACAATCTTATAAAATAGGAAATATTATTTGTATCCCTACTTTTTTCTTTTTTATAGACAGGGTCTCACTGTGTCACCCAGGCTCAAGTACAGTGGTGTAATCATGGCTCACCGCAGCCTCCAACTCCTGGCTTCAAGGGATCCTCCTGCCTCAGCCTCCTGAGTAGCTGGGGACTACAGGTACATGTCGTCATGCCTGGCTAATTTTTGTATTTTTATTTATTTTTTGTTTTGGAGAGACAGAGTCTCCCTATGTTGCCCAGGGTGGTCTTGAACTCCTGGCCTCAAATGATCCTCCTGCCTCAGCCTCCCAAAGTGCTGGGATTATAGGTGTGAGCCACTGCACTTGGCCCCTGTATCCTTATTTTATAGATAAAAACATTTAGGTGCAGATGGGTTAAGTAGCTTGCCCAAGAATACTCAATCCAAGGTTTTAACCAGCAGGCACTGTGCCTCCCAATCATGATGTCATTCTTGTTTATTTGCATTCCAGGGTGCTTTCCTAGGGGGTGGAATTTCAGTTAGTACATTCTTGGAAGCATGTTTTTATCCTCATGAACATAATTTATCTGTGCCACAAGAACTTTTTTAAAAAAGGTTATAAGAACTGTGGTGCTAGAAAAAAATAAGATGACTATCTAAGAAAACCTAAGCAAACTCTGATATTTACTTCCTCAAATACACATAAAACGGAAGCAATAACAGCAGCCATCATTTATTAAACATCTCTTAATGCCAGGCCACTCTGCCTTAGTAATCTCATTTGATATTCACAAGCTATTATTAGTACCGATTCCCAAATACAGAAAGTGAGATTCTGAGGAGATAAGCATCCTTAAAGCTCCTGTTCTGATTACACACTGTCTACAGGTAAAGACAGTTTCCTCTGTATGGCTGAGTCCAAGCAATCGGTATTATATAAATATTTCATGTTTATAGAGCCTTGTTCATCTGATTGATTTAAGACCTTTGGTGGAGGCAGGTGAAGAACTTTCCCTGCTGTTCGTGTGTGTGTGTGTGTGTGTGTGTGTGTGTGTGTGTGTGTGTGTGTGTGTGTGTGTGTGTGTGTGTGTGTGTGTGTGTGTGTGTGTGTGTGTGTGTGTGTGTGTGTGTGTGTGTGTGTGTGTGTGTGTATTTCCTTCCTGTGTGTTTCTAGCACTTCATTTCCCAGGCCAGTTTTCACACTCCCAGCAAACCCGCCCCCAGCAAACCCGCCCCTTGCAAGCAGCACTCCAGGCCTAAAGCTTCATTGTTTCTATGTCACCTGTGAGCTTGACTGTGCTTTACTCCAGGTCCGGCACTTCTTCTGGGAATGGCTGCGCCTCTCTCTAGCTGAGGAGTCACCCTTCTTACATGGCGTCTAGGGGTCCAGAGGGAGGAAGCTGAAGCTGCTGTGCTTCTTACAGCCTCAGCCTAGAACTGCTCCAGCCTTTCCCTGCTGTTCTAATCCCACTGCGCTAGAAACACGAATGGAAAGGGAAACAAATTAGGAACTGCTCTTCCCTAAGTAAGCCCCACGACAGCAGGTCCAACACAGGGCCTGTTCAATGTCACATCCTCAGTGCCCAGCACAGTGACTGACAATAGTAAATGCTCGATAAACTGTGGTTGACTTTAACTGAATTCCCTAAGAGTCTAGGCCAAACTAGTGAAGGAAACAATAAAAAATAAACAAATAAGATGATGATAAGAGTGTAGTAACCTCTACAAAGGAAATGAGTGACTGTGACAGAGAATGATAGAGAGGGGGGTTCTACTTTTCAGAGGATCGCCAAAGAGAGGTGGGCTGCCCCAGATCTGCAGTGAGAAATTAACCAGGCATTCAGCAAGCTGGGGGAAGAGATGCTTTAGAACTGCATTCGAGGTCATCAAATACAAAGCTGTCACACTACAGGCAAGAGTGTGTTCTGAAGAGGACTTTCAGGTACTTCCTGTAATTTAACTCCCAGAACAACCTTTAATACTCCTGTTATATAAAGTGTAGATAATACAGATTATTGTGGGAGTCTTACATACTGTGATCAAAGCATTCTACCTTTTTGGGGAGACAGAGGAAGGCACCACCTATATGAATAATCTGTGTCTAAAGAATGTTTCTGGAAAATTACTAGGATCCACAAACTTTTCCTCCATTCATTAAATAGCAACAGAGTACCTGTATTTTTTTCCCCAGCACAGTGCTAGGAAATGAGGATAAATAAAAAATGTTCTGTCCTTACCTTAATTTTATAAGATTCAGGATATTACTACTTATTTCATACACCAAGTCATTTTTTATGATTAAAAACCAACCTGCTTAGACCGGCACAGTGGCTCACGCCTGTAATCCTAGCACTCTGGGAGGCCGAGGTGGGCGGATTGCTCAAGGTCAGGAGTTTGAAACCAGCCTGAGCAAGAGCGAGACCCCGTCTCTACTATAAATAGAAAGAAATTGATTGGCCAACTAATATATATAGAAAAAATTAGCCGGGCCTAGTGGCGCATGCCTGTAGTCCTAGCTACTTGGGAGGCTGTGGCAGGAGGATTGCTTGAGCCCAGGAGTTTGAGGTTGCTGTGAGCTAGGCTGATGCCACAGCACTCACTCTAGTCTGGACAACAGAGTAAGACGCTGTCTCAAAAACAAAAAAACCAACCTGCTTGCAATCTGCCAGGCACAGTTCCATAAGCTTCTACACACTCGACTCACTTAATATTTATAACTATATTATTTCCACTTTAGAGATGAAAACATGGAGGTTAAGAAATTGCCTGAAGCCAAAGAACTAGCCAGCAACAGAGGAGGGATTCAAATCCAGATCTTTCAAACCTCAAAGCCTGTGTGAACCAGGACACCTACACTCACCCTGGGATCCACCCAGTGGTTTGCAAAGGGTGACCCCCAGACCAACTGGCAACATCACCACCTAGGAATTCATTACAAATACAAACTGTCAGGACCCACCCACACATCTAGGCTGCAGGGCAGCCACTGGAAGGTTCAACAGCCCCACCATAGCCCTCCATGTGGTTTCCAGGCATGCTACAGTTTGAGAACCACTGGTCTAAACTTATCAGACTAAGCTAAATGTTAAAAATGAAAGAGTACCATTTTGGAAAGTCCAAAATATAAAATTTGTTTACTATTTAAAATGACTATAAATAACACAAAATAACGTTAATTCATTTGCTCACTGCCCACTGCCCACAACGTCTCTCTTCCAAACATGCCAAAAGGCCTAATCTGTACCCTGATTATACCATGTACAAAAAGTATATTCTGATGGGCTCTACGGAGAACTAAGCTAAATTCAAAACATGCAAAGAATGCAGAGGTCTGAACTGACTCTTCATAAGTTAAATCGGAAGTCATAATAGGAAGAGAAAAAAATATTTTGAATATCAGCAGGAGAAGCTTTATTGATCTTGGGCCATAACTCCCTAATCCTCTTCACTCTGGGCGCAACTCCAAATTTTTACTACATCACTTCAACAAATTTCCAATTGCCAAAAAAAAGTTACAACCCTCAGAAATATTTGATTCTCAAGATTTAAACAGCTTTGAGTACAAATACAGAGGAACTGTCTTTCAAAAAGGGTGTTTCTATCACAAATGAAGCTAATCAACCCTAATGACACATCAGACCCTCTGACAGTGTCCGCCACAGCAAGAGGGGCTAATGTTTCCCTGCCCCACCTACACCTGCCCGTGACAACATCCTCCCAGACTTAAAAACTCTTTCCCCAACTCAGGTTCTCAATTTGAGCAGTATAGCTCTACATGTATTCAAGTTTGTCTATTTCTCATAAGACCTTTTTGTTGTTGTTAAGGGGATAGAAGAAAGAGTATGAGAAATAAGTATATTCTAGCATGGACCATAAATTGAAATCTACCATAAACCAAGTAACTCTTTGAAGCTATTCACTTGCATGCTCAAGTCATTAATTTTATAAAGTTCGGGATTTTACTTATTGTAAAAATTGAAAACATAAATGTGAAGATTAAGGAGTACCTAGCCCCAAGGTTGGACCACAGGACAGCCATAAACCTGCCTTAAAATGCCTGATGACCTGATTGTGGCGGGCAAAGGTGAAGAGACCTTCACATGAGGGCAGCCTTTTAATCTGCCTGGCTGCTTACAACCACCCACATTTTGATGCCCTCGCTCACCCAAGGGCTGGCAGCACTGCCAAGAATCACCGTACAAGAAGAGCTGGACACTATTTAATTTCCCTCTCTCAAATCGCCATCAAATCAAATCCCCTGGGAGCCAGCTAGTGGTTTCAAGAAACAAATTACTTGCCTTGTAAACTGCCTCAAAAATAAAAGGTGAAAAAAAAAGAAGTAAAATAAATTTTAAAAATTAAAAAAAAAAAGAAACAAATTACCATTGCTCTCTTCCCCACCCACACAATGTAACTGATATAAACACCCACTCCAACCACTTAAAGACATTCTCATTTAGATTTCTGTCCTACCTTTTCTGAAAGGCCACTGTTTCTTGAAAACATCTTGCTAAATGTAATCATCCCAGCTTATCTTTATTCTTCACTAACACTGCCACTTCTACACTTAAAAATGGGTATTGCTTTTTATCAAAGCAACAGTTATGTTTTTTCATCTCCCTTCCGTAACAGTCAATAACAAGCAAGCCTGACTAATAGCTCATATCATCAGAGAGAAAAGAATACCCCCGTCTTTCATAAGTAAAACAATATGAAAATATGAATATCTCTTCTTCAAAAAACAAGAGATTGAATGACTTTTCAGGAAAAAAACACACATGCCAGAAAATGTTTTCTCCTTAAGCATCTGTTCATTCATAATAGTAGTTAGTAAATAATCTTGCTACATTTACCCACTTCTTTTAAAGAATCAGTAATCCAAGAAAGCAAAGCATACCACTGTGCTCAAATACTGCAGTCGCACCTCACATAAGACTTTCAAAAACACACAAACCATTAAAAATGAAAAGTTCAACTACACATAAATCAGGCCAATAAATCTACACTCTGGTGTGGATTCCTGCCCACAAGGAGAACCAGACAGCTGTGTAATAGAAGTTATGTCTCAAATTACAGGCATATCTCAGAGAGATTGCAGGTTAGGTTCCAGCAGACCTCAGTAAAATGAATATCACAATGTCACATGAATGTTTTGGTTTCCCAATGCACATAAAGTTGTGTTTATATTATATTGCAGTCTACTGTGTGTGCAATAGCATTATATATATATATTTTAAAACACTTTACATAAATTTTTAAATGCTTTATTATTTTTAAAAAATGCTATCATCTGAGCCTTCGTTGAGTCCTAATCTTTTTGTTGGTGGAGGGTCTTGCCTCGATGTTAATGGCTACTGACTGATCAGGGTAGTGGGTGCTGAAGGTTGTGGTGGCTGTGGCAATATCTCAAAATAAGACAACAATGAAGTTTGTCACATTGATTGACTTGCTCTTTTAAGAAAGATTTCTCTGTAGCATGCAAAGCTCTTTGTTAGCATTTTATCCATAATAGAACTTCTTTCAAAATTGGAATCAATTCTCTCAAACCCTGCCACTGCTTCATTAACTAAGGTTATGGAATATTCTAAATCCTTAGTTGTCATTTCAACAATGTTCACAGTATCTTCACCAGGAGGAGATTCCATCTCAAGAAACCACCTTTTTGGCTATCCCTAAGAAGCAACTACTCATCCATTTAAATTTTATTATAAGATAACAGCAATTCAGTCACATCTTCAGGCTCCACTTCTAATTCTATAAATAGTTCTCTTGCTAGTCCCACCACATCTGCAGTTACTTCCTTCACTGAAGTCTTCAACCGCTCAAAAGACACACAAAAGAAGTTGAGGGCTGGAATCAACTTCTTCTAATTTCCTGTTGGTGTTGATATATTGAACTCCTCCCATGAATCATGAATGTTCTTAATGGAATCTAGAATAATGAATTTTTTCTAGAAGGTTTTCAATTTACTTTGCCAGGATCTATGAGAGGACTCACTGTCAACAGGCTTACAAAATGTATTCCTTAAATAAGAAGACTTGAAAGTCAAAATTACTCCTTCATCCATGGGCCACAGAAGGGATGTTGTGTTGGTAGACATGAACGAAAACATTGATCTCCTTGTACATCTCCATCAGAGCTCTTGGGTGACTAGGTGTATTGTCAGTGAGCAGTAATTCTTTAAAGGGAATCACTTTTTCTGAGCAGCAGGTCTCAACAATGGGCTTAAAATATTTAGTAAATCATGCTGCAATGAGATGTGCTATCATCCAGGCTTTGTTGTCCATTTATACAGCACATGCAGAGTAGATTTAGCATCATTCTTAAGGGCTCTAAAATTTTCCAATGGTAAATGAACACTGGCTTCAACTTAAAATCTTCAGCAGCATTAGCCCCTAACAAGAAAGTCAGCCTGTTCTTTGAAGCCAAACACTGACCTCTCCTTTCTAGCTATGAAAGTCCTAGATTACATCTTCTTCCAACAGAAGGCTGTTTCATCTACATTGAAAATCTGTTATTCAGTGTAACCACCTTCATCAATGATGTTAGCTAGATCTTGCAGGTAACTTGCTACAGCTTCTCCATCAGCACTTGCTGCTTCACCTTGAAATTTATGTTACAGAGACAGCTTTTCCTTAAACTTCATGAACAACCTCTGCTGGCTTCCAACTCTTCTTCTACCACTTCCTCACCTCTCTCAGTCTTTGTAAAATTAAAGAGAATCAGGGCATTGTTCTGGATCACGCTTTGTCTTAAGGGAATGTCATGGCTGGGTTGATCTTCTGTTCAGATCACTAAGACTTTTTTCATATCAGCAGTAAGTCTGTTTTGCCCTCTTATCATTCGTGGGTTCACTGGAGTAGCACTTTTAATTTCCTTCAAGAACTTTTCCTTTACACTCACGACTTGGCTAACTGTTGGCACAAGAGCCCTAGCATTCAGCCTATTTCAGCTTTGGACATGTCTTCCTCATTGAGCTTAATCATTTTTAGCTTTTGATTTAATATGAGAGACATGCGACTCTTCACTTCAACACTTAGAGGACATTGTAGGGTTATCACCTCGCCTAACTGTAATACTGTTGTGTTTCAGGAAATAGGCCGAGGAAGAGGAGAGACATAGGGAACACCTGATGGGTGGAGTAGTCAGAACACACAACACACACATTTATTAATTAAGTTCGATGTCTTATATAGGCACCGTTCATGGCACCCCAAAACAATTACAATGGTAACATCAAAGATTCCTGATCACAAACCACCACAGCAGACATAATAATAAAAAAGCATGAAATATTACAAGAGTTACCAAAATGTGGCAGAGAGACACAAAGTGAGCATATGATGTTGGGAAAACGGAACCAAAAGATTTGTTACACACAGGATTGCCACAAACCATCAAACGATGTACAAATTGTTTTGTATAAACAATGCAATACCTTCAGAGTGAAGCACAATAAAAGAAGGTATGCTGGTACCAACAATTTCTTTCACTTTAAGCTCCCCTTTCCTTCCAAATAATCTACTAAATGTTATAATGGTAAATGAGCATTGGCTTCAACTTAAAATCTTTTGATTAGACATTCATTCACTGAAGACATTCATTGCAATTCTGTCTGAACTGCAATTTCTCCAGAAACAGCTGCTGTACATTTATTTGTATCTTTGTCAGGGAAATATTTATAATAAGAAAAAAGTCTGTTTGAAATCTCCAAAGAGCAGCATCCAGTGCACCATCTAGTGGAAGTCAGGTAATATCATAATTAATTTTAAAAAAGGAAAAAGGTGGGGCGCGGTGGCTCACGCCTGTAATCCTAGCTCTCTGGGAGGCTGAGGTGGGCGGATCCTTTGAGCTCAGGAGTTCGAGACCAGCCTGAGCAAGAGCGAGACCACATCTCTACTATAAATAGAAAGAAATTAATTGGCCAACTAATATATATAGAAAAAATTAGCCGGGCATGGTGGCGCATGCCTGTAGTTCCAGCTACTCGGGAGGCTGAGGCAGCAGGATTGCTTGAGCCCAGGAGTTTGAGGTTGCTGTGAGCTAGGCTGACGCCATGGCACTCACTCTAGCCTGGGCAACAAAGTGAGACTCTGTCTCAAAATAAAATAAAATAAAATAAAAATAAAAAAGGAAAAAAAGAAAAAAATCCGCAGAAACCCTGAAAACCATCGGGGCTTGTTGGTTGGGCAAAAGCCTCAGGTAAGAATACAGGCAAATATTTTACAAACAGCCAAATTCTCTTTCCAATGCCGCACACTGAAGGAGGGCTGGGCTCATCAGAAGAAAGGACTCATTTTCTTTACAAATGAATGGAAGATAAAAATGTCTTTATGGAAATTTTTGTTTGGGTGCTATAATTTTTAATTTGACTGGAGAGGGAATGTTAAGTAACGGTACTAAAGCATAAACAGGCAAATAAATGCAGAGGTAGACAGACAGTCTTGTGTAAGACATGCCTTTGTGTTTCACAAATAAGTTATGTCAAAAGGTATATGTAACAAGCAACAGATGTATTAGCCACAAAATAAGAGATAATTTCCTGATTAGAACCACTTCCATTCAGTAATTCACAAGCCATTTTCGGGTTCTTGATAACTAAATTTAACACAACAATTCTTTAGGGTTCCCTAAGCCTTGAAATCATGCAAGAGGTTGCTCCCACCTACCCATTTAAACCTGCTCTTTGCAAAACCAGTCCTTTGTATAAAAAAGAAAAAAGAAAAAGTTAAAATAAAAATATAAAATAAAGAAAAAATAAAAACTAAACCTGCTCTACACTAACCTCCAAACTTCCTTGCCTGAGTTATTCTAATTAAGAAATTATCTTTCAACCCTTCTATAAATTTACAGTAAAGATTTTCCAAAACAAAGTCACAAGTTATAACCAAAATACATTATATGTCATTTGTATTTGCTTTAAGCATAGTAATTATTTCCATTTCAATTAATTATTTCACTTTCAATTCAACTGGACCAAAGTCCACTGCCAAGCCAGAGACCCAAACATAAAGTTGTCTCATGTGGAACGCCTCCCAAAACGTAACACAGAGATTTTCTCATAGCACTGTTTTTGTTCGTTTGGTTTTGCCTGTGTGGAAAATTACCATTCTGATGAAATTCAAACTATCTTAGTAATCTAGGTGGAGGAGAGAAAAAAAAGTCAGAGATAATACCTCTTTACTTGAAAACAACGATGTCCAGCTATGATGGGTGTACATGTGATGAAATTGGTATGCAAAAGCTTCCCTGATGATGCCAACCCTACCCAGATCTTAGACTGAATCCATTACGAGTATAAAATGAAGTAGGAGTCAAGCGACTG
Organism: Mirza zaza; assembly: GCA_008750895.1. Lineage (NCBI taxonomy): Eukaryota > Metazoa > Chordata > Mammalia > Primates > Cheirogaleidae > Mirza > Mirza zaza. The sequence continues at coordinate 2,374 of VSMD01012431.1, read as the reverse complement.
GGGTAGAATTCCTTTCCCGTCTAGGGCGTTCCGCTTGTGCACCTGTACAACGCGCACGCTGTGCACAGCCTACCTAGAGAATACAGGGTGGCATGCTGCAGCTGACACGGTGCAATGAGATTCTCAACTAAAAGACCTAAATGGGAAAAAATTCTGTTCTGTAGACTCAGAATGGACCTGGACCCAGAGAACAAACACCCTCCAAGGGCCATCACAGTGACATTGCTGCTAAAACTCAGCGACCTCCGTCATTGCCTTGTGAACAAACGGTATACTGAGCACGTGAAACACAAGGTAACAGCCCTTCAAGGCGCTTCTTTATGAGTAAATCAAATCACGCAATTAACTGCCCAGGATTTCTCTGCGAAGTATCACTGCGTGAGTAGCAGGTGCGTCCCTACAGCCTACAGTCCCCGACAGTGTTTACAGACGCTTTGAGGCTTTTTTTTTATTTGACCGCTGCTTTTAAAATAAGAAAAAAGAATCCGAATTGTACGCCCACACGCAGAGTGACAGGCGGGTGCCACCCCACGACCCTCCGCGCCGCGCCGCACCCTCGGGAACGACCCCCGTCCTACCGCACGGCCCGCCTGGGCCCACAGGGGAGCTGCGCGGCCGGTGTGCCTGGCGCGGGAGAAAAAGCCCCGGACGGGTTCACGCGAAAGGCTGCTTTTAATCCTGAAACCAGCAAATCAGCGAGTAACGTTGCCGTGCCCGTCCTACACCAGGCCGTCCCGGCCACCGCGCCGCAGCCCGACCGCAGCGAAGACGTCTCCTCGCTGAGGGGCAGAGCGGCCGCCGCCCGGCGCTACTCACCGGCGGTCCCCGTCCCTCGGAGCCAGTTCCGCTCCACCTGCCCTGCGCCCGGTTCCGCGCCGCCGCCCCGCCCCCCGGCGGGGGTCCCGCCCGCGCGCCCGCCCCGCCCCCGCCGGCCCGCCCCCGCCGCGCCGCAAGGTGCAGCCGACGCCGCCGGCTCCGGCTGAGGCGCCTCCAGGCGAGCGGGAGAGAGGCGGCTCGGCTCGGCCGCCGGCGGAGCAGCCAGGGGGGCCGATCCCCGCCCGCAGCGACCCCGGATTCCGACCGCACGGCAGCCCGCGGCGCCCCTTACCTGCCCGGGCGACCGCGGTCCGGGGGAGGCGCTCGCTCCGGCCCCTGCAGCCCGAGCCCGAGGCAGGAAGGCAGCGACCGCCGCCGCCGCAGAGGACAATCCGGAGCCGGCGGACTCGCGCCGCCCAGGCGACCGCAGGACGCACGAGCCCAGCGGGAACCCGGCCCCCACCTCCACCCAGCGAGGAACCCTCCGGGGGGCGGGGCCGTGGCGGGAGGGGCGGAGCGAGGCCGGGGACGCACCGCCCGCAGGGCGTGAGCGCCGCAGACGCTTTGTAAGAGACGCCTGGTGATAGGCTGCGAAAGGGGTAGGCGTCGCAGACTTGAAGACAGCCTCTCCAGCAGAACTCCCTCATTGGTCGGCACGAGAAAACAAAGCCGGGCTCTGATTGGTGACAGCTCTGTAGCTCCTCCTCCTACTCTCAACCAAGGGAAGCTCCGCCCCCGCCCGCGCAGCTCGCGGGTCCTGAGTCGCTCACCTCAGGCGGCTGTGAGGCTGGGCGCCTTGACAGACCGCAGCGCCCTCGGGAGAAGTGCTATGTCCAGGCTCGTTCGCCAGGTGCTAGCTTTCCTACCTGCCGAGAGTCTTTGACTTACGTATGAAGTTGGTGAATAAAACCTAAACTTTTACCTCGTTTGGATTCTGAGAGGTCTCCCGGGTGTGTGAAAAATGCAGCGTGAGATTCGGAGGATATCCTCATGCGCCGAGAAAGCGCGTAAAATGTCTGCACCTGTGGTGACATTGTGGGCGACCTTGTTTCCTATTACGTTTCCGTGTTCCATACTGGGGATGTATGATTTCATAGTTAGGAAAAAAAATTTAAAAATAGGAAAACGAGTCCACGCGGAGAATGGCGAAGACAAACTTTGAGTACATCCGGGGCACCGAGTCCCGCGGGAGAAGGGTCGCGGTCAATGTGCTCAGCGTCCGGGGGCTCTCGAGACGCAGGAGGTGCCGTCGGCCCCTCGGCTCGCTGACAGAACTTCACAGGTGTCCTCAGGTGCCCGCACACCGTCCTAAGCAACCGCTCTCTCCAGCACGCGACGCACACGGCGCTACTCGGTAAACAGAATTATTGGAAAACTCCCTGATAGGAAGAATTTAGAATCCAAAGTACAAAATCAATAAAGCTTTAGCAAAAGAAGGAAAAGAAAAGGCAAACAACAGGAAGAAATTCAGACGACATAAATTGAAAATTTTGGCTAATGCAGAAAACTATATGAAAGAAAAGAATGTGACAACACTTCGAAATGTGACATAGACTTT
>VSMD01012415.1:0-73348 GCA_008750895.1 Mirza zaza | reverse complement strand
CAGTCCCCAGTCTTTTTGTCACCAAAGAACAGTTTCATGGAAGACAATTTTTCTGTGGAAGGAGGGTGGGGGGATGGTTTCAGGATGATTCAAGTGCATTATATTTATTATGCACTTTATTTCTATTATTATTACATTGTAATATATAATGACATAATTACACAAGTCACCACAATGCAGAATCCAATGCCGCTGATGATCTGGCAGGAGGCGGGGCTCAGGCGCTACCGTGACGATGGGGAGCCACCGTAGACACAGGTGAAGCTTCCCTGCCTGGCACCTGCTGTGCAGCCTGGTCCTAACAGCCCACGGACCTGTACTGGTCCACAACCCAGGGGTTGGGGACCACAGCTCTAGACTGACGGGGGTACAAGCAGATTGCAGAGGCTGGAGGAGTCAATGGAGACAGCGCTCTGAGGGACTTTGGCTGTGAGGTCAGAAAAAAGACAGGGCATAGTGGAAGAGGTTCATGGGATTGAAAGACTTTTTGCCTTTGTTTATTATAATATGGAAGAGACTGGAGCCATTTAAAAGGCCCTGGAGAAGGATTAGTGCAGCAGTGGACGTTGACCACAGAAGAGAGAAAGAGGGTTCTAAGGAGCTCGGGAAGGTCTGGGTATTTTGTGTAGAAAGAGGTTTAATACAGGGAATTAGGGATTTGCAGAAGCATTGGAAGGGCTGGGAGAGGAAAGGTCAGGAAGGTTCTAGGAGTGAGGGGATGGATGGCAGGGAAGGCGCCACTGATGATCTGAGGTGCTGGCAGGACCAAAGCAGATGACCCCCAGGAGGACGCCGGAGCTGCTGGAAGCTGTCACCAAGGATCTCAGCTGCTGAGAGCACTGCAGTGGGAGCCGTGCAGAGCGCTGCCCAGAAGCTAAGGAAAGAGGTGATGATTTTCACCGCTTACCTACACCTGCCGCTGGAGAGCAATGCCTTCCTTCTGCCTTCTAAATCCAGTGAGGGTGCCCCTCGTGAGCAGAATTTAGCCTGCACCATACTGGAACCAGGTTCTGGAAATGCAGGGACATGTAGGGGGGTGGGAGTGGCATTACGCTGACATCGATGTCGCATCAGCACTGTCGGCCCACAGGGGCTGCTCAAACGCATCCTGGTTTGTTCATAGATGGAGCTGCGGCAGCTTCCAGTGGAATGGGCAGCTCCACGTGTACGGATGCAGAATGATCTTTCAGAGTCACTTTTAAGTGAAAAAGCAAAATACAGTGCACCTAGTATGCTTCACTTTGTGTGAAATATGCAGAGAGGGCCGTGGCTGCATGTACGTGCGGTGTCTGTGGACACCCTTGAGTACATCCAGAGACGGGTGACAGCAGACGGCTGGGTTGGGGGTGGGGGACGGGGAGATTTCTTTACTATATGCTCTCCTGGAATTTTGTTCGATGTGCAGGCACATATTCAAAAAGCAAGTAAAATAGTTAAAAGGCAAAATGACCAACCAACCAACCACCTGCCCTTCCCCCAGAGGTAGGGTGGGAGCAGGAAGGCACCTGTGCAGGGACAAGGGTGTCTGGGCGTGTGGAGGGGCCCAGCCGTGGCTGGAGCCGAGGTCCTGCGCAGGTCCATGGTGGTCCCTTCTGCAGGGGTGTGTGGCTGCTTCATGCCCGTTGACTTTCAGCAGTGCTGGTGGCCTAAGGCGTGGCCCCCACATCTGACGAGGCCCAGAAAGGTGGTGAGGACAGAGCCTTGACCGAGGGACAAAGCAGTCCCTGTCGGCCTGGATGACAGCATTTGCCCCCCAGCCCCTAGGGAGGGGGCAGCAGGACCAAGAAACAACACCAAGGGCTTCGAAAGAAGGAGAGCCAGGCCTGGGACTGGGGCTCTGTAGGTGGCTGGTTTCCTGCAGAGCCAATGAGGTGGGCCTGGCCCTCCCATGGCTGATGAATGTGGCTGAGGACAAGTCCCCATTCATGCCCCTGAGAATGCGGCTGGTGCCTGGCCAGGCTGCAGAGGCTGAGGCCCAGAGCCGCCTTCTCCACCCTGCCCCAATTTCAGTCCAGACGGCCCTTATGAGCTTGTGCTCTTTACCTGCTACTTCTTGTTTTTTAATTTTAAAAACTGAGCCTGGAAATTGTTTTGATGTCTGGCTTTAGACATACCTGTTCTAACTAGCACACCTGGCCATTCCGAGTGACCTGGCTCCTCCTGGTTTTTCTTTTAGGTTGGCTTATCTTTTTCTGGCTATCTAGTTACTTTATCATTTCACTTTTACATCTTCCTTTTTCCTTGAATTTTGTATGCCCTCTAACATTTTCAACCCTTGAGTACTTTAGCTGCGTTATTTATCCTTTGAATTCCTGAGCGTCTGGTTCGCTCAGCTTCGTGGAGGATGGTGGGACCGCGGGAACTCAATGCCTCCCTTTGACCCAGCTGGAAGGATTTGGAGTCCCCAATCCTGACATGGGGGGAAGGGGCAGGGGCAAAGGGCTGACCTCACAGGACTGGGGGTGGTGGTGACAGGTCCGCCCTCCCCACCCACCCCGGCTCCCTCACCAGCAACTCCTCTGGCTCTCCACCACCTCGTGGGGCCAAAGCCCTGGGACTTTTACAGCACAAAGGGTTGAAATGTGAATGAAGTTGTTTCTATTCTCTTTTTTCTTTTTAAAGTTTTTTTCATTTTTAATCATTGTAGATACATAATAATTGTATATATTTATGGGGTACCTATGATGTTTTGATACAGGCATAAAATGTATAACGATCAGGTAATTGGGGTACCTATCAGCTCAAGCATTTATCATTTCTTTGTGTTAGGAACATTCTAGTTCCACTCCATAGCTATTTTGAAGTGTCTTTTTCTCTGTGGCTTCTTCCATTGCTTCATGCAGAGAGCAATGACATAATTGTCTACAGTCCCCAATGTTTTTGTGACTTTATCATTATTATTATTATTTACGTTTAGCCCTTTAAAGTCTCTGGGTCTTATTCTGTAATGTGCTATTTTTACTATTTTCCAAATAATCATGTATCTTAGAGCCTTTTATTGAATGAACAGTGTCTTGTCCCCTAATTTGCAATCCTTGCTTTGTTAATTATGACATTCCTGATTATCCCAGGGCCAATTTCTGACTATTAAATATCATTAATCTGACCATGTATTGTTGTACCAGAAAATATTAGTTTCAGTATTGTAGTACTTCATTTGCAATGGGTAAAGCTACTTTCTGGTAAAGCTACTTTCTTTCCTTTTCAAATGTTCTTAACTAGCCTTGATTGTTTGTTATTTCAAATGGCTTTTATTTATTTATTTATTTATTTATTTATTTTTTGAGACAGAGTCTTGCTTTGTTGCCCAGGCTAGAGTGAGTGCCTTGGCGTCAGCCTAGCTCACAGCAACCTCAAAGTCTTGGGCTCAAGTGATCCTGCTGCCTCAGCCTCCCGAGTAGCTGGGACTACAGGCATGTTCCACCATGCTCTGCTGATTTTTTCTATATATATTAGTTGGACAATTAATTTCTTTGTATTTATAGTAGAGACGGGGTCTCGCTCTTGCTCAGGCTGGTTTCAAACTCCTGACCTTGAGCAATCCGCCTATCTCGGCCTCCCAGAGTGCTAGGATTACAGGCGTGAGCCACCGTGCCAGGTCCTCAAATGGCTTTTAAAAAGGCTTTGTCAAGTTCTCAGGAAAAAAAAAAAAGTAAAACAGAATCTTGGATAGACTTGTGTTAAAAGCTAAAATTTAGATTTCTATCCTGAAACACATGTTGTTCCAAAGTTTTATATCACTAAGAAAAAATTTGGGGCTGGGCACAGTGGCTCACGCCTGTAATCCTAGCACTCTGGGAGGCCGAGGCGGGCGGATTGCTCCAGGTCAGGAGTTCGAAACCAGCCTGAGCAAGAGTGAGACCCCGTCTCTACTATAAACAGAAAGAAATTAATTGGCCAACTAATATATATAGAAAAAATTAACCAGGCATGGTGGCGCATGCCTATAGTCCCAGCTACTCAGGAGGCTGAGGCAGGAGGATTGCTTGAGGCCAGGAGTTTGATGTTGCTATGAGCTAGGCTGACACCATGGCACTCTAGCCTGGGCAACAGAGTGAGACTCTGTCTTGAAAAACGAAAAAAAAAAAAAAAAAAAATGGTACACTTGTATAGGGTATTTACCATGAATGGAGCTTGCAGGAGTGAAAGTTGCTCTGGGTGAGTCAGTGAGTGAGACTGAGTGAATGCGAAGGCCCTAGGACATTACTGTACACTGCCATAGACTTTATAAACACTGTACACCTAAGCTACGCTAAATTTAAAAAAAATTTTTTCTAAAAAAATATATTTTTCTTTCTTCAACAATACATTAGCTTATTCTAATTTTTTTACTTTATAAACTTTTTAATTTTTTAAACTTTGACTTTTTGTAGTAACAGCTTAAAACACAAAAACGTTGTACAGCTGTACAAAAATATTTTATTTTATATCCTTATTCTATAAGCTTTTTCTATTTTTAAAATTGAAAAAAAAGATTTTTCTTTTTGAGATTTCTTGTTAAAAACTGAGACACAAACCGACACATTAGCCCTGGCCTGCAAAGGGTTAGGGTCATCAATATGACTGTCTACTCCTCTACATCTTGTCCCACTGGAAGGTCTTCACGGCAGTAACGTGCATGGAGCTGGCATCTGCTATGATAACAATGACTTCTGTAATACCTCCTGAAGGAACTGCCTGAGGTTGTTTCACAGTTAAGTTTTTTTTGTTTTAATAAGTAGGAGTACATGCTAAATTAACAATACAATACAGTATAGTAAATATATAATTAAAAGTAATAACAAACATAATTCTAATAAAAATTCTTGAGTTTTTTCACAGCTTTGTTGAAGCGTAACTGACACACAATAAATTTCAAATATTCAGAGTGTGCAAGTAAGAAGTTTTGACATTTGCAACACACCCATGAAAGCATCACCACACGCAAGACTGCAAACATATCCATCACCACTAGGTGTCCTCACGATCCTTTCCTTCTCCGCTTCCCGGCTTCCTCCGGCGGTCCCCACTGTGTTGCTTTCTGTCACCATGGAGCACTTTGCATTTTCATGAATGTACAGATACCTGTTTGACTTTCTGCTTTCAATTCTTTTGGGCATGTACGCAAACGTGGTATTGCTGAATTAAGTGGTCATCCTATGTTTCGCTTTCTGAGGAACTGCCACGCTGTTTTCCACAGTGGCTGCACAGTTTCATATTCCCACCAGCAAGGCACGCGCGTTCCAGTGTTTCCACATCCTTGCCAATACTTGTTATTTTCCACTCTTCTTTTTTTTTTTGAGACAGAGTCTCACTCTGTTGCCCAGGCTAGAGTGAGAGCTGTGGCGTCAGCCTAGCTCACAGCAACCTCAAACTCCTGGGCTCAAGCAATCCTGCTGCCTCAGCCTCCAAAGTAGCTGGGACTACAGGCATGTGCCACCATGCCCGGCTAATTTTTTCTATATATATATTAGTTGGCCAATTAATTTCTTTCCATTTATAGTAGAGACGAGGTCTCGCTCTTGCTCAGGCTGGTTTCAAACTCCTGACCTTGAGCGATCCGCCCGCCTCGGCCTCCCAGAGTTGTTCGGTCTTCTTTTCTCTGAGTTGACTCGATTCTCCACCGGGCTTTCTCCCGGTGAGGGGAAAGCGGGTTCCAGGCGGCTTCAGACTCACATTGTCTTTACGACTCACAATCCCAAAAGGAAAAAAAAAAGGAGTGTCTTTTTGACGTCTCTGGCAAAAAAATTCAAAGGCGGGCTCCAGTTTGACAGGGTCGGGTCACGTGCACAAGCTGGAACCAGTGTCCATGGCAAGGGGAATGGAGTCCTCTAATCCGTACTGCCAGGGGCAGGCTTAGTCCTACCTGCCCCACCAGCTGGGCGGAGTTCCAGGGGAGGGCAAGAGAGGGATGGATGCTGCGCCATGGAGGAGTGAGAGGAGATGCAGCCACAGAAGCCCAGGCTGAGAGGGGAAGGGGACCCTCCACAGTATTGGGGTCTGACGCTTCCCACCCTTGGGCCCCCATGAGCCTGCAGCCTCCCCCAGCCCCTTCATCACAAGAAGGTTCTTTTTCTCCTGACCTTTCTTGCAACATGGCTTCTTCTATTCCCTGCCCACCAAATCCACAAGAAAGTTCATTTGTGGCTGAAACCCAATTTTAAATAAAGTTCACATCGTTTTCCGTGAGCTTTCAGGTCTGTGCAAATCTGGAAATGGAGCTTGAACCCCAGGTTTGGAATGAAGGAAGGGGGAAGCCAGGGAAAAAGATAAAGGAGTGGGAGTTTCTATTTTCTTTGCACTTGGAGGAGGCCTGCCTTCCCAGCCCAAAGCCCGGGTGAGTTATCTATTGCTGCATAACAGAGTATCCCCAAACTGAAGAGTTTAAAACAATAGTAAGTAGTTATCCCACAATTTATGTGAGTCAGGACTTTGGGAGCAGATTATCGGGGCCCACTAGATGCAAAAATCCTAAATGAAATATTAGAGAATCTAATTTAGTAGCACATCAAAAATATAGCTCAGCCTAGGCACAATGGCTCGCACCTGTAATCCTAGCACTCTGGGAGGCCGAGGTGGCAGGCTGATAATTTGAGGTCAGGAGTTCAATACCAGCCTGAGCAAGAGTGAGACCCTGTCTCTACTAAAAACAGAAAAAATTAGCCTGGCGTCATGGCGCAGTATGGTTCGTCTTACAGCATAATGTTTAGAGGCAAAAAGAAAAACGAAAAACAATATATTAAAAAAGAAAAGGCCGGGCGCTGTGGCTCACGCCTGTAATCCTAGCACTTTGGGAGGCCGAGGTGGGCGGATTGCTCAAGATCAGGAGTTCAAAACCAGCCTGAGTGAGACCCCATCTCTACCAAAAATAGAAAGAAATTAATTGGCCAACTAAAAATATTTATACAAAAAATTAGCCGGGCATGGTGGCACATGCCTGTAGTCCCAGCTACTCGGGAGGCTGAGGCAGTAGGATCTCTGAGCCCAGGAGATTGAGGTTGCTGTGAGCCAGGCTGACGCCACGGCACTCACTCTAGCCTGGGCAAGAAAGTGAGACTCTGTCTCAAAAAAAAAAAAAAGAAAAAAGAAAAAAGAAAAAAATACAGCTCCATGTGCAAAGGACTTCAATGGACGTTTCTCCACAGAAGATAAATGGCCATTAAGCAGATGAAAAATGCTTAATGTCACTAGTTACTAGGGAAATGCAAATCAGAAGGATAATGAGATATCACTTCAGGCCCATTAGGATGTAGATGTTTTTGGTTTGTAATTCCAGGAAAAACAGCTGTAAAATAATTTTATGAGACAAGTAAATTTGAATTCTGACTGGATATTTAGTTTTATTGAAAGTGATTGTTGATATTTAGGTGCCAAAATGGTACAGTGATTGTGTGATTGTATTTCTTTTTTTTATCTTTTAGACGTATGTTTTGAGGTAATTACAAATGAAACAACAGGATGTATGTGGTTAGTGGCAAAATAATCCTGTGAGGAAAATGAGTAGAGGTACAGAAGGGCAAGAATGGATATATGTTCATAACAACTTTTATTTTTTGAGACAGAGTCTGGCTCTGTTGCCCAGTCTAGAGTGCCGTGGCGTCAGCCTAGCTCACAGCAACCTCCAACTCCTGGGCTCAAGCGATCCTCCTGCCTCAGCCTCCTGAGTAGCTAGGACTACAGGCATGCGCCACCATGCCCGGCTAATTTTTTCTATATATATTTTTAGTTGGCCAATTAATTTCTTTCTATTTTTAGTAGAGATGGGGTCTTGCTCTTGCTCAGGCTGGTTTCTAACTCCTGACCTTGAGCAATCCTCCTGCCTCTGCCTCAACAACTTAAATACTGTATAAGAACATAAGTGGGTTTTTTTATGCTACTTTTCCTACTATTCTGAATCTTTGGAAATTTCTATAATAAATACTTTTTTAAAAAGTGGAAAATAGGCCAGGGATGGTGGCTCAGGCCTGTAATCCTAGCACTCTGAGAGGCTGAGGCGGGAGGATCGCTCAAGGTCAGGAGTTAGAAACCAGCCTGAGTAAGAGCGAGACCCCATCTCTACTAAAAATAGAAAGAAATTAATTGGCCAACTAAAAATATATAGAAAAAATTAGCGGGGCATGGTGGCGCATGCCTGTAGTCCCAGCTACTCAGGAAGCTGAGGCAGAAGTATTACTTGAGCCCAGGAGTTTGAGGTTGCTGTGAGCCAGGCTAATGCCACGGTACTCTAGCCCAGGCAACAGAGTGAGACTCTGTCTCAAAAAAAAAAAAAAAAAAAAAGAAAACAGAAAAAAGAAAAAAAAGAATCAACTTTTGGATTTATTTATCAGTTTTACTGCTTTCAACTTCATTAAATTTGACTTTCATCTTTCTTATGTCCTTTTTCTGGCTTTGCTTTAGTCTTTTTTTTTTTTTTTGAGTCAGAGTCTCACTTTCTTGCCCAGGCTAGAGTGAGTGCCGTGGCATCAGCCTGGCTCACAGCAACCTCAAACTCCTGGGCTCAAGCGATCCTGCTGCCTCAGCCTCCCAAGTAGCTGGGACTACAGGCATGTGCCACCATGCCCAGCTAATTTTTTCTATATATATTTTTTAGTTGGCCAATTAATTTCTTTCTATTTATAGTAGAGATGGGGTCTCGCTCTTGCTCAGGCTGGTCTCCAACTCCTGAGCTCAAACGATCCGCCCACCTCGGCCTCCCAGAGAGCTAGGATTACAGGCTTGAGCCACCGCGCCCGGCCTGCTTTAGTCTTTTTTAAAGTTCTTTTCCTGAGATGTTGATTTAAAACATGAGTTCATTTGTTTGTATTCTTTTTTTCTTACAATAATGAATGCATTTAAAGTTATTAAGTTTCACAATGTTTAGCAGCTACAGCTTTACAGCTGAGGCCTAACATGTAACATACCTTGAAGTCATAGTGACCTAAAGGGACATTGTCCCCTTAAACATAATTATGTCATATTCCTGATTTCAAAACAATTAGCCATTATAGTTTTTATTTTCTCCTTGACTCAACAGTTATTTAAGAAAGGGGCGGGTGAGATGGCTCATGCCTGCAATCCTAGCACTCTGGGAGGTTGAGGCAGGAGGATTGGTTGAGGTCAGGAGTTCAAGATCAACCTGAGCAGGAGCGAGACCCCATTTCTACCAAAAACAGAAAAAATTAGCCTGGTGTGGTGGTATGTGCCTGTAGTTCCAGCTACTCCGGAGGCTGAGGCAGGAGGATCACTTGAGCCCTGGAGTCTGAGGTTGTAGTGAGCTGTGATGACGCTACTGCACTCCACTGGGGTGACAGAGCAAGACTCTGTCTTAAAAGAAAGAAAGGAAGAGTCTATGATTATTGACATTGTTCTCATTGTTTGGTTTACTTTTGTGGGTATTTTCGGTTTATCGTGCATCATGGACATAGAGTTTGGTCTGTCTAATTTCCGCCTTGAGGGATACTTAACGATCTTTCTAATACTTGTAGGCGGTAAATGTTTCGTGTACAAAAAGAAGATACAAGCTGTGTGTGGTACAGAGTTTGATAAAGATCTTTGATTCAATCTTACTCATGGTACTGTTTGCTGGGTCTTTGGTGTCTTTGATTTTTGTGAGCTAAAACTCTTCTAGACTGATTAAATAGTATGTTGAAGACTCTCACTGCATTTGTGTTTCTGGCAATATCTCTTTGTACTGTGAACAGGTTTGCTGAGCGTTTTGGTTCTTTTTCATACAACATCCATTTATGTTGCCACCGTTCTGTGGGTCAGAAGGGCATGGCAACATGGCTGGGTTCTCCACGTGAGATGAAATCAAGATGTTGGCTACATCCTCCTCTGGAACTTGGGCTCCTCTACCAAGCTCACTTCTGCTACTGGCCAAATCCAGTTCTTGGTGGTTGTAGGTCTGAAGTTGCCATTTCCTGGCTGGCTGCCTACTGGGAGCTGATCTCAGCTTCCGTGCCTTGTCGCTTGGCCCCTCCACCTGCAGGTCAGCAATGGCAAGTGGAATTCTTCTTCGAGTCTCTCCAGATTCTCCTTCTGCCAGCAGCTGGAGAAAGCTCTCTGCTTTTAAGGGCTCATGGGATTAGATCAGACCCACCCAGATTATCTCTCTATTTTAAGGCCGGCTGTGCCATATAACTAAGCTAATTACAGGAGTGACTATGCATGGACAGAGTTTTTGGGAAGCAGGACGTCTTGGGGGGATGCTGGGTTTACTGGGATGCACAATGGCTCACAAGTCCTCATTAGAGAAGGTCCATTTTATCAGCCACCCTCTATGTTTTAAGAGTGAAACAACATGGCTCCAAAGTACATAAAACAAAATCTAGAAAGAAACGTGGCTCACGCCTGTAATCCTAGCACTCTGGGAGGCCGAGGTGGGCGGACTGCTCGAGGTCAGGAGCTCGAAAACGGCCTGAGCAAGAGCGAGACCCTGTCTCTACTATAAAATAGAAAGAAATTAATTGGCCAACTAATATATATAGAAAAAATTAGCCGGGCATGGTGGCGCATGCCTGTAGTCCCAGCTACTCGGGAGGCTGAGGCAGGAGGATCTCTGGAGCCCAGGAGTTTGAGGTTGCTGTGAGCTAGGCTGACGCCATGGCACTCACTCTAGCCTGGGCAACAAAGCGAGACTCTGTCTCAAAAAAAAAAAGAAAGAAAGAAAGAAAGAAAGAAACATCCAACTAACCCTGATGGCAATCTGCCCTTCCAACCAGCAGCTGCTTTTAACTGATTGCAGGCAGCTACGGTGGATGGGCAATTGTGTCCAGACCTGCCCCGAAGTCCTCCAGACCCTAACAGGTGTTCAGTGTGGTGGTTGATGTGCAGTTTTTATGGCCAGGCTGGCCAAGAACATTCTCAGCCATCTCTTCCCAGCCAGGTGGCTCAGGTCAGTGGGTGGCTGTTCTAAGTTTCTGTCCCGGATCAGCCACTGAGTGGGACCAGCCCCAGGGGGGCAGGCATTCTCCAACTATCACTCCTGTGACCGAGCAAATCCCCTTGAAGGTTTCAACCAGCTTGAACTGAATTTTATGTCACTTGAAACCAAATATCCTAACCAATGTTGGCTTTATAGATTAGCTTTTGTAAAAATTCATTATTGTTATTTGTCTGTGAGATTGGATTGCAACACTTATTTCCTGGTATCCAAGGCCTTGGTTCTGACCTCACCAGGCCTGGGAGGATGGGCAGCTGCAGTGATTTCTGTCAACCTGAAGGCTGCACTCACCTCCTTGGAGAGTAAAACACGACCATTCCTCCGTCCCTGATCCAGGCTCCTAAGGGACCCCGGCCAGCACAAAAGCCACCTCCCTCCCTCTGAGAGTGCTACGTCTGTCTGTCCAGATGTCTGTCTGTCCAGATGTCGGCACACTTCTATCTCCTAAACTTCAGGTCCCAGCTCAGCGACAGATGACAGATGCTCGTGGTGGGAAGTCTTTCTTCCACAGATAAGCCGAAAGAAAAGAATAGGAAACCAGGGAATCTCACCACCAAGGAGCGATTCCTGCTAACAGTTCGGTGTGGAGCGTTCCTGGACTGAGGCTCACCAAAGGGGCGCCTTTGCGCACAAGCACTGCAAGTTACGGGTTTCGCATGACCATGTCGCCCCACCTGACCCCACCCCCGGTGTCACGACATCCCGGGTGGTCGGTTGGGGGCGCTCCCTGCCCTCTCCTGGGATTGCACAGGCCAGGGACTCTTCCCGCCTGCCCGCCCGCCCGCCTTTGCTCCCCGGGGGGCCGACCTGCCGGCGCCTTCGAGCGGTCCGAGGGGGGTCCGCCGCGCCCGCCCCCCCACGCCTGCCGGCGGGCCCCCCCACGCCTGCCGGCGGGCCCCCCCACGCCTGCCGGCGGGCCCCCCCACGCCTGCCGGCGGGCCCCCCCACGCCTGCCGGCGGGCCCCCCACGCCTGCCGGCGGGCCCGGCAACCGCCGCCGCCGCCTCCGCAGGTCCCCAGATCAGCGGATGCTGCTGCCCACACACACGCCGGGCTCACCCCCAGCCCTCGACACCAAGCGACGGTCCCCAGCACGGCCCGAGGCCACTTCCGCGATGGGCCGGCGCCGCTCCTGGCCGCCCCGCAACGACGAGCCGCTGGGGGCGGACCGAGCCGAGCTGGGGTGCGCGGGGCTGCCCGGCCCGGGACCCGGGCAGGAATTCCGGGCATTCCTGCTGGATTCGGAAGCCCCAGGGAAAACAAAGGGCTAGGTGACTTGTGCCAGGTCAACTGCTGCACGCTGGCCCCGTAAATCCCTGTCCCGCCGGCTGCTCCCAGCCGGGGTGCTCGCCCGGGTCACCTGGGGAGCTGCAGACACTCCTCGGCTCGCTCCCACCCCCACTGTTTTGAACTCAGCCGCTTAGGTAGGGGCCTGGACCAAGTATTTTCTCAAAGCTCTCTGGGGTGGGGGCTTTTCAGACGGGCACGGGCGCTGAACCCTCCCAGGAAGGACTGAGTTCTATGGTTTGGCCTATAGTGAGAGTAAAGTTTATTCCAAGATTCAAGTTTTGTATTAGAAATATGGGCAAAAGTTGTATTCTACTTCATAATGTATCTGTGCTCGTTAAACATAAAATGCAATTGATAAAAGATAATTTTCAGAAAAAGGTAAATTCACAACTCGCATACAGATACAAAACTGAGCATATGTTAGAGTTATTTTACTCACAGGAGGGCCCAGGCAGATGCTATAACCGATTCAAAGGAGGTATCAGAAAGCACAAATTTATATGGAGTGATGGAATTGAATTACAAATGGAGGCAAACTGGTTTTTCCAAGGGGAGGGGAGTCAATGGAAGCTCCACCTGACAAGACAGTTTGCGAAGCCCTCAGAACCTGCAGCTTAAAAAGAGGTGCAAAATAGCTCAAGGACAAAGAACCCTCTGGAAGCAGACAACTCCCGGCTGTGCTTTAGACCAGTGGTCCCCAACCTTTTTGGCTCCTGGCACTGTTTTCTTGGAAGACGTTTTCTTCACTGATGGGGTGAGGGGTGGGGGGGGCAGGGGGGATGATTCAAGCGCATTACATTTATTATGCACTTTATTTCTATTATTATTACATTATAATATATAATGAAATAATTATATAAGTCACCATAGGTTGGGGACCCCTGCTTTAGACAATGCGTAGTGTTTCACTGGAACAGAAAAGCTTTTCTTCACAATAGTTTAAACAACTATTTGGGAAAATTTACTTCTTATGGTGCTAATTATGCTGGGCTCCCCCAAACACCAAAATTTCAATCACTCGTGGAACATAACATTTCCCCATTCCCTGGGCTTTCGGACAAAAATAACAAACACCTATTTACTGCTAAGTTACTATAAGGAAAAAAGGAGGCTGGAAGCTCCTGGGAAACAGTAAGGTGTGGGAGTTAGGAGCGCAGAGCACAGAGTGCAAATCGTGCCTGTAATAGCCGCGGCATCCTTCTCTGGGGGCCATTTCTTTCTTTGCACTTGGTGTATAACAGGATTCCAGAGGCTTCCCCCAGCCCCTTCTCAGTTAAGGTGCACAGAACAACAAGTCACCTAAGAACAGGCTTTCTTTGAGAAGGGTAGAATTCTTTGAGTGGTCTCCTTTAGTTATGTAAATGCAGCCAAGGAGGCCCTATAGCCCCGAGGGAAGAGTGGAACCGGCCTTCTCTAAGCCTGACAAAGACGGCCCCTTGGCCCCTTGGAATGTAGAGCTGGTTGCAGGGGAGGCGCCAACCATTCTGTAAAACCAGGGCCTTTGAAGAGGAAAGAGTTAAGACCCATCCCTCCCAAACTACTCCCCTCAATCAGGCTGGGAACTAACTACAATCATCTGTCTGGAAAGGCCTGGAAAATTGCTTCAGTAGGACAGGGAGAACCTGAGTGAGTTTGTGGGTTCCCTAGCAGACTGTGTAGCTGGCTGGGACCCATAGGACCCAGCACCCTTAGCATGCTGCTGCTCTTGGGGACAGATCGCTCAGCTTGTGAGGGTGACTGAGAGAAGGGTACCTTCTGAAGCATGGGCTCCACTGTAGCCTGTGCAGCAAAGGTAGCACCTAAGAAAACCACAGGCCTGTGCAGGCCTCGTGTTCAACAGCGCCACTGTGTGGAGAGAGAGGGAACAGCTGGAGATGACTGCTCAGACTTTCTAGAGCAGTGGTCCCCAAACTTTTTGGCAACAGGGGCTGGTTTCATGGAAGACAATTTTTCCACAGCAAGTGTTGGGTGGGTAGGTGGGGGCGGGCGGAGCTCTGCAGTCCCTAACAGGCAGTGGCCTGTGGGTTGGGGGCCACAGTTCTAGAAAACACCCTTTGGACCAGGGAAACCCCTGAGGTTTTTGGTCAGTTTGAGAGTGGGCGGGGTCCAAGAGGGTAACCTTGGATTTTTCTGTTGATAAGAGTACATGAGAGATTTGAGCAATCAATGAGAAAAATTAAAATGTAACCATGTTTGCACCCTGAGTTACACCAGTTATACATGTTAAGTGCTTACCACAGCACCAGGCATATCAAAAGTGCTCCATAAAATGGTAATTGTTACATCATTACCAGGAAGCAAGACTGTAAATGCTTTAATTTTCCAGAACGACCTTTGTATCCACTGGGCCCAGCTGGAGCCACATGGAGTGAACCCCAGGAAGGCTGCAGGGGCCTGTAAACCACTGGTCTCTTTGTGCTCTCAGATTGTCTACACACACCCAGCACCCTTGCTCCTTGTCCCTGGACCCTCTGCTCTTAGGATTAGGTCCAAACAGCCTCCTGAGCCCAGGAGGCCCGAGAATATCCCTGCCCGCCACCCAGTCTCCCTTCCCTACTCTCAGCTCAGAATGCACCCACCTCCTCCCTCCAGCCCTCTGTATAAGCTGTTCCCTCTGCCTGGTCCTTCAGGGACAGCTGAACCCACTGCTGCCTCTGGGCCTCCACCCAGGCCTGTGTTCAGCAGCCCTTCCACCTCTGTCTCCTGGGTGTCCCTTGGCTCACCTTCCATCACCGGACTGTGAGCTCTGGGGAAAAAGAGGCCCCAGGGCCCTCTGCTGTCTGCAGCCCAGGCCGGGCCTGCCTTCTGTGGGTGAGTGATGAACAAACAGGGCCCCTCAGAAGTGCCCTACACTTGGTTTCCTGCTCTGCTATTGTAATCTTAAAATTCTTAATACCGTTTTAGAACCAGGCTCCTGCATTTTTCATTTTGCACTGAGCTCTGCAAATTATGTCGACTAAGAGGGAACTGTGGGAAGATTGTGCAGGGGAGGGGGAAGTAGCAGCATCGTCCCCTCCTACTTCCCCAGGGCTTGGACCAGGCAGCTGGGCCCAGGATGGGCATGCACCTGACCCACCTCTGGGATGCCCCTGAGTTGGGTGCATGCAGGACCTGCTGGCTTGCTCACCGCCACCCCAGTGATTCTCATCCTGGGGTAGCTGCCCACCCCCCACCAGAGGTAAGCAGCTCAGGCCAAGCGCCCTGGCGCAGGACGGTAACCCCCAACCCCAGGGAGCCTGTTTTCAATGCTTCCAAGATGACCGCAAGGGAAGTCCGGGAGCCCACCAAGCCCTGCAGCACCCCACCAAATCCCACCCACTGAACACTAGCCTTGGCCAACTCTGGCCTTGGCTGGGGTGGGGAGGCATAGGCCCACGCTTGAGCCAGAGCTCAGCAGTCCACCAGGACACAGGCAGCAGCCAGGTGCTGTGAGTTCACAGGTCTCTCTTGCCGCACCCCCGTCTCCACTGTAACCCTAGCACTCACCTCCCTCCCAGTCCCTTCAAGGCATCCTTTTGCACCCACCAGCCAAGAACAAGGAACAAGCTGTGTCCTCAGAAACCTCTGGCGACCTGGGCCCCAGGCAGGGCCTCTGATGGAGCTGGCAACAGGAAGTTTCACACCAGAAAAAAAACCAGTCCCATTTTATTGAGAAAATAGTCGATCCCTCCATCCTTACCAGGTGACTCCAGCCTGAGGTAGGAGGTGGCATCCTTCTGCACCCACCCCATGGGCCCCGATCCGTCCCTTCACGGGGCAAATGCTGGTCTGTCAGACCCTGGAGAAGCGGGTGGGGCAGGCTCTGGAGAGGGCTGGCAAGGGCCGGGTGCCGGGGCAGCCGGAGTGAGGGAGAGGAGGGGGTGGGCCGGGAGAACACCATCACCTCCTGAGGCCTGGACCCTTCTCCCTCCAAATTCTTCATAAATAAAACTTCACAGTAATAGAGGAATGTCCACTTCCAGGGCCAAACTGGCTGCTATCCAGCCAGGGAGCCAGGCCTTGGCAGGGCTGCAGGAGGGACCTTGGCTCGGGCCAGGGTCAGATAGCATTGGGATGTCGGGGCCTGGGCGCTGCTCTTTTGCCCTGTGTTGGGGTGGGGTGGGTAGCCCACGTGGAGGTTCTGAGGAGCGCTGAGGTAGTTAGAGTGGCTGGTTGCGCTTCCAGACCTTAGAGGACACAGCTAGGAGCGCAGCCCCCAGGAGCAGAGAGCCTGCTGAGGTACCCTCAAGACTAGGGGACATGGACTGCAGGGGACACCTGTGAGCCTGCACAGGTTGAGCTTCTCCTGAAAGGGCCGCCTGGTCCCTGGGGAGACTGAGGCATTTCACAGAGGGAGACTTCCCTGTGAAGACAAGAGTAGCCCCAGACCCCTGGGGCCAGGCCGAACCTGGGTACCTGAGCACAGGGTTCCTTCAGAGGCCACCAGGGCCTCACACTGGGTCAGAAGGCGCCAGGCAGCAGACCCAGGTCAGGAGGGCCACCAGGGCCTATGTCTTCACTGCTTGGGGGACCTCCGGCTGGCAGCTCCGACCATTCCTGGGCCTTGATTTGTGGAAATCATCTGCACAGGGAGGCCCCTGTCTGGCTACCTGCACCCACCACACCCAGTGGCACGTAGGCCCCAAACCCTCCACCTGCCCGCAGGGACCAAAGGCTATGCCTGGGCACCGCGGCTTCAGCCCTGATACCTCGGGGACTCAGAAGTGCGTGCCCTGGCCTGTCCGGGTGGCCCGGCCGGTGTCAGAGCACCTGGAGCTTGCGGGAGCAGGTGAGGTTGCTGTGCACCAGCCCCCACATGGCCAGCAGCTCGGGGGGCATCAGCTTGTGCACAACGAGCATGGAGCGGAAGAAGCACGGCTCCTTGTTCATGCGGCTATTGCGGTTCCGAGAGATGCCGAAGGTCTTGAAGCCCTCGTGGGCCGTGGGATGCACGCCCAGCACCTCCAGGCACATGCCCAGGAAGACGTCGTCGATGGGGTAGAGCTCTACGGTGTCGCAGGCGTGGTGCAGGCGCCGGGCCAGGCTGCCAGCCATGAGGAAGCCACCGCCACCGGCATAGGGTGGGTAGCTGTTCTTGCTGTACAGCGCCACGGGGATGTAGTATTTGTTGTCCTTCCTGCGGATGGGCCGCGCGTGCTGCAGGACATCACCCACAAACAGGTTTTCCTGTGGCCGCTGGTCAGCCAGAAATTCGAGCAGGTTGGTGGGGTTGACGAAGACATCGTCGTCGCCTTTGAAGACGAAGGGCACGTGGGGGCAGTAGATGTCAAGCCACTTGAGGAAGTGGATCTCCTTGAGGGTCAAGTTGAAGAAGGTGTCGAGAAAGTCCCACTGCAGGATGTCGCCGTAGAGGCGGTCCTCGTAGGCCAGCAGCTGCTGGTAGTGGGTCCGCTCCTCCTGCTTGGAGGCCGTGCCCAGCAGGAACAGCGTGTGCACGGCGCCCCGGCCCGCGCCTGCCAACTGCTCCCGGCCCCAGGTCTGGCGGATGGCCTCTCGGCGGTCGTGCTGCGTGATGACGGACTTGACAACCACCAGCAGGTAGACATCGCCCCTGCACTTCTCCGGGTGGTTCAGCAGCATGGGGAAGTATCGGCAGTGGCGATACAAGAGAAACTGCTGGAATTGTGGCTCCAGGCCCTGGAACCAGGACTGGTGGGTCAAGTTGATATTGGCTGAGCAGTTAGTGGTAGTCACGTCCCAGGCCTGGGGACCCCGAGAGGCCGTGGGAGTGGGGATGGCCACATCCTTCGGATTCTTCCAGAAGCTGTTGGAGTTCAGCAACTGTCCGCTGCTCTTCTGTGGCTCCGGGGTGGGAGGCAGGGTGTCCTGCAGAAACTGACTGGGGGTCAGACTACGCTGGAACACTGTCACGGCCACAAGCAGGGCCAGGGCCAGGCACACACTCCTGTAGATGGTTTTCTTCCTATGGGAGGAGAGGGGGACAGTACAGATGAAAGGATGAGCCCAGCACTCTCCTAGCTGCCCTCCTAGGGAGGCCGGCTGGTCCCAGATGGGCAAGTGCACCTGAGGCACAGATTTAAGTCCCAGAGCCCCTGAGTGGCCAGAGGAGGGTCCTGCTTCCCCTCCCACCCCGACCCCCTCCTCAGAGAGCACTGTGGAATCAGGCCCTGTCACTTACATGCTGAATGACTCAGAGTGGGTCTCGACCTCTCCAAGCTGAGATTTCTTCCCCCGAGTGAGGCTAAAACACAGGACTGGAGTGCTATATAAAGCACCAAGCAGGCAGTGGGCACCAATCACCTCACCCAGAGGACCTCTGGAGGACACCTTTGCCCTGATCCCCACCCCTGGCACCCTACTGGCTTTCATTTCCCTGTATAACTCCAGTAACTGCAAGAAGCATTATCATTAGGTGACTGAGCCAGGGTGGCTGGGAGGGGCAGAGGCGGGGCCCTGTCAGCAGCCAGCAACACCTTAGGGAGCTACTGCAGCTCAGGACCTGAGCCTGTCATCTTCCCTCCCCTCCTGTCCATGCCACCCAGCAAGCTGCCATATGGTTGATAGAGGCCTACAAATGGAGTGGGCACCTGCCAGATGACCACTGTCCCTCACCGCTACCTTAACACCCTGTGCCCCCACTTAACATCGCATGAAAAGACATCAGCTCCCAGCTCTACTGCCCCCGGAGGAGCCCCAGCTCGCAGGGAGCCTCCTGGCCTGGGTACCCAACCCCGCACCCATTTCAGAAGCAGAAATTAGAGCTCTTTGCCCAGAGCACTGCCAGCCCAGCCGGCCTCCGGCAGGACCCCTCCCTCAGCGCACCCTCTGGGGGCTGCAGTCTCCCCTGTAAAGACGGGGGACTGAGAGCTCCAGGAAAGGCAGGTCAGCAGAGGCCTTCCAGGGCCCAGGGCTGGCCTATCGGGGAGATGGCGCTGAACTCCAAGCCAGGAGGAGCAGGGTGGCAGGGAGACAGGGAGCCCAGGGAGACGCCTGGGGTGGCCTCAGCCTGGCGGGGGGCAGGTCCGGGCACCCACAGTGAATGGTAGCTGAGCCCCAGAGTGGCATTTTTGCTAAGGGATCCCAAGGTTTCCTGGGCATGGGGCTGGAGGAAGACAGGGTCACCTCAGGTGCGGGCTGGGGGTGTGACCCAAGGCCCGACCCTCCCAGGGAGGGGAGCTGAGTACCCTGGATCGAGCCCTCCAGCCCTGGGGGGTCCAGATAAGTCCTTAGCCCCAGTTTGGGAGGCCGAGCCCGGGAAGGTCGGGGTGCCCCTCCGGGGGCTGGGCGAGGTCCCCGGGCCGCAGGAGCGCTCCACCTGCGCCCGCCCACTCCATTTGCAAGAGAAAAGCCCGGCAGGGGGAGAGGGGCCGGGGCTGGCGGAGGCCGGAGCTCCGGGGAACCCGGGGGAGGGGAGAGGGTCGCACGGCGCAGGAGGCCCCCGGGGTTCCCAGAGCCCGGCCAGAGTGGGGTTGGGACGCGGCTGCCCGCGAGCCCTGGCGTCCGCGCCGCCGGGGTCCTGGAGCGGAATCCGGGGGCGCCGGGGCCGGAGAGCGAGCCCAGCCCGCCGCGCACCGCGCACCGCGCACGGCCGGGCATCTCCCGCCGCCGCCGCCGCCGCCGCGCGAGCCCGTCCGGCCCGGGAAACTGAGGCGCGCCCGCACGCCGGGCGTCTCCCTGCCCGCCCGGCCCCGGCCCGGCCCCGGCCCCCCACTCACCACAGAGACATGGCGGCCGGGCCGGCGGCGGAGCGGGGCGCGCGGCTCGCAGCTCTGGGGCCGCGGCTCTGGACGGCCGGCGGGCGGCGGGCGGGCGGGGGCGGAGGCCGGGCCGCGCCCCCGCCGCGACTTTCCTCTTCCCGGCGGCGGGAGGAGGGGCCGGCAGGGGCGGCGGCGGCCCAGGTGCCTTAACCCCTTCGGCGCCCCCGCCCGCGCCGCCGCCGACGGCCGGGACCACCCCGTTTCTCCGAGGCGCCTCCCGGGGTTCCGCCGGCCGGCCGGGCGCCACCGCCAGCGGCCCGGGCGGGACTTCGGCGGCCGCGAGGGTCGCCGCCGCCCCGGGGAACGCCCGGCCCCTGCGGAGCCTCCGGACGCGCTTAGCCTGGACACCGTTCGCCTCCGCGCCCCGTGGGCGCCCCAGGCCCCGCCACGTCCCTCTGGCCCCATTCCTTGGGGGCCGCAGGCAGACAGCGGACCGGACCCGGGCTCCTTTTCCCTTCTGCTTCCTTCCCCTGTCCCCTCCCCAGGCGGAGCCCTCGACCACCGCCACCATCACCATCACCAGGCCACTAGGAGAAGAGGCTGGAGGAGGCTGGGCTCCCCGGCAGGACTCTGGCCCAGGCCATGGCTCTGGAAGTCGCCTCTGTCCCCTCGGGCTGTCCCCTCCCCACCTCTGGGGTTCCTCTTCCCGCTGAGGGCCCCCCAGCACCTCCAAGGAAAGGTCTGTTTGCCCAGCCTGTTGGCCTCAGCCCAATCTCCTAGTTCTTTTCATCCACCAAAAAATATTTCATTCAAAGCCTCTTTTGTCCCCAAGCCTTTATTAATCTGCTTGTGTGTGCCAGGGCCACCTACTGTGGGGAGTGGGCTGCACTTGGACATGGATATGGAGAGGCATCCTTGGCTCAAACAGGGCCCTATCCAGGGGACTGTGAGTCTCTCCAACGTGTAAAAGGCTTCCCCAGTCCTGCTGTCACTCAGGTTGTTTGTTCTGGTCTTGTTCCGCATTGAAGTCTCAGTGTTGAACATACAGTAGGACCTAAAAAATGCCCACAGAGTTGATACGGAAGCATCGTTATGGTCCAAGCATAACAGCTGGCCGTTCACTGAGTGGTTACAATAAGCCAAGCCTGATTCTAGGTCCACGCGTGAATGACTCACTTAATCCTGGAGGCACAGACTATTATTATTCCTACCTTACAAAGGAGGAAATGGAGGTGCGGAGGGGACAGCCCAGTGAGCTCAGTGTGCAACTAGCCCATGGCTGGCCAGCAGATCCAGAAGGCCTGCCTGGTGCGGAGGCGGGCCCTGCGCCCTTCCTCAAGCCCTTTTTCCAGCAACAGCAGTGAGGGGCACACAGGGAGGGCAGGAGGCCCCAGCTGGGTCCTAAGCTCCTGAGCAGGAAGCAGGAAGCGAGGGCCCCTTGGAGGAGGAAGAAAAACTTAAGGTGCGATAGAATGTTCTGGGATGTTGTAAGCACCAATGGGGAATGTGAAGGGCCTTCCAGGAAGAATTCCTGAGGAGAACCCTGGGGCCAGAGCCCTTTGCAGTGGCCCTCCTGACCTCTCAGAGCAGGCGGCCGGCCCGACCTGCAGCCCAAAGCCCCTGCTGGCCTGGCTGCCCACCACTGAGGGCCCCCACAGCCCCCGCGGCCCCCACTGCCCGCTCCATCCCGGCTGGGCCTTGGACACTCATCCCCACAGGGCAGCGCGCTTCGCTCCACTGCCCGGGCTTCTGCACGTGTGGCCCTGAGGGAGGGCTGTGGAGGCTCCCCTGGCTCTGCCCGAGGGGCCCTGCTGAGAAGAGCCCACCTGCCTCACCGCTGACCTCTCACCTGAGCGCTGTGGGGTCTCCTCAGGTGCGTGGTGAGGGGCAGACGCGGCTGTCCCTGGGAAGGGGTTCTGAGCCTGTGTTTAGGGACTGAAAGGGTGGGGGTTGGGTCAGGGCCCTGCATTTCCTGGATGTCACTAGGGGCAGGTGGGTTATCCCCTTGAGATCTCAGTTTCCTGCCAGCACAGGGCTATGTGAGATGACGCACGCGAAGTGCACACACCAGTGTCCCCTTTGCAGCGAGCACCGTGGCCACAAGGCCCCTGAACGACAAGGGCTCACGGAGGTGGCAACGGGAGGGAGCTGCCAAGGCCAGGGGAGCGTTTGCCAGTGGAATCTGGTCAATTGAGATGAACAGGTTGTCATCACGGAATCAACTCATCTGTGCCGAGGTAGCACTCAGAACGGGAAAATGAGTGACAACATGAGTCCCCGGTGGTGCCCGCGCCACCTGTCCCAGCCCCTGGGGGCAGACCCCGGTAGATTCCTGGGGGTAGTCTCCAGACACAGCCAGGGAGGTTGAGCAAGGCCGGCAGGAGGCAGGTCAGTCAGTGCGGGATCTGCGCCTGCGCCCCACGCCCTCGCTGCTGGCACAGCCCGGAGTGGATGGAAGTTACAGACCAGGAAATCACAGATCAGAGGGTGCAGGAGGCGGGGATGGATGAGCTAGCTGGGTAGACTGCAGGAGGGGGGTTCTGTGTCCTTGTCACAAAGTCACTCTCTGAGCACCTCAAGTTGCTGGCCCGGAAGGGGGAGCTCAGTGAGCTGGGATGCAGGAGGACCCCAAGAAGTGCCCCCTTCCCCCACCTTGCGCCAGCCCACCCCCGCAACCCTGCTGGTAACACCATGGACCAGGCTTTAACCCAGGGGCCAGGGCCTGCAGAGAGCTGGGTGGGGGTGGGGCGGGGAGTCCTCTGACCAGCCAGAGGATGCACTCGGACAAGGTGGGGCTGACTTGGGACACCTAAAAGCAGACTATGAGGAAGTGCTGAGCCCCTTGCTGAGAGGCAGCCCTCCTCAGGGGCAGAAAGCCCTGCTGGCTACAATCGCTTCAGCACCAGCGTGTGACGCTCGCCCTGAATGTGGGCATTAATTTTAGTGTTTGAAAGAACTGGAGCAGAAATCTACACCCCAGGGGTGGCCACAGCCAGTGCTTCAAATGTGGCTGTCTACACTTGCAGCAGAGGGTCTGTGAATTAGCACTGAAGGGTCCGAGGGTCATTGTTCTTTGGGGAAAGGAGTGTAGTGTCACTGGAGATGTGTGTCTGGCAAGAAACACTGCAAGTCCCCTCTACCTGTGCCTGAATGAGCCCAGCAACCCAGCAGGGCAGCCCTGGGTCTAGAACTTTCTCTAGTGGTCCTGGGCCACATAATAATCTGACTGGAGTCAATTGTTATCGGGTCCTTGAATTCGCCCTGAGAGATTTCCTGAAAGAGCAGGGCGGGGTGTCCCCAAGCTCGTGGCAGAGGTGGGAGGTCTGTCTTTGTGCTAAAGACTGTTTTCAGTGAGGTAGAGACCTGACTTCCTTGTAACATATCACCTGACCAGGAAGTGTGGGAATGAGACCCACCATTCTCAACTGCCTCTGGCTCTTGGAGGCCACCAGTGTTCCCTGCAGAGAACCCAGCCTGCCGTGCAGGGCAGCGCGGGAGGTCAAGGGAGTCGCTGCAGGAACCGGTGCTGGGCAGAGATGGGGCAGGACCCGGGTCTGGGGCCAGGGAAACAGGGGCAGAGAATGAAGAGGGGGGATGGGCCCTCCCTTTAAGGAGTGGGAGGAGGTGGGGATGGGGGAGAGTCTGGGGGAAGAGAGGATCGGTGGCTTCACAGCCTGGGTGGTCTTGTTTGGAGTCTGGGAAGTCCCCCACTCAAGGGAAGAAGACTTGGCCCCAAAGAAGCCCAGATCGCAAGGAGCTGAGCTGAAAATGGGAGGAAGTTAAAACAGGCTTCGTGCAGGTCGTTATACAAATGACAGGCCTGAGACCAACGACCAAGAAGACAGAGGTTTCTGGATGATTCTGATATGTAGGCCGGTTTGGGAACCACTGGCTTCCAGCACTGCAGCTCCAGCCCTCTTGATCGGCCTCAAGCAAGGGCCAGAGGAGGGACATGTCTTCCTGTGAGCCTGGGAGGAGGAGGACAGATGGGGAAGCAGGTCTGGAGGAAATTGGGGCCAGAGAGTGGGAGAGTTGGGGAAGTTCAACTTTCCCCCTGAAGAAAGTGACAGCTGAGGAAGCAGAAGTGGGTTTAGGAAATTGAGAAGAGTGGGAGCGGGGTCACATGTGAAATCTGAGACAGTCAGGGAGGGACAGTGATGCATATGGAGTGCCAGGCAAAGAGTACGGCTGGCAGCCTGAAGATCCAGGTGTGTGGCTCAGGACTCTTCTGGTTTCGAGTGACAGCAGCCCAACTCATAGTAGCTCAAGCAAAAGGAATTTGTCAGCTTGTGTCCAGAAACCCCCACTCCTGGACAGCTGCCCATCCCTGACTCTTTCCACAGGCTTCTTCCATGAGGTGCAGAAGAAATACAGGCTTACTGGTGGCCTCAGGCACTTACCACCTCATCTGGGGATCCCATCCCAGAGGAAAGTGAAGTTCTCTTCCCTCTCCCAGGCTCCATACATGAAATTCCAGGGAAGGACTCTCACTGGTCTCACTTCAGTCATCAGTCATGTCCCCAAACCTGGGTCAGAGATCATGTCTTGGCGATTGGGGTACCATGATTGGCCAGATCTGGCTCATATGTCCCTTTCTGGGGTTGAGGCAGGGTCCTGAGATTAGCAGCCCGTGGGGACAGTCTAGAGGTGCAGATCCGTCAAAGGAAGCTGCTATTATCCAGAAGACCCAGCACCAGAGGATCGCCAGCCACAGAGATGGGGCCAGGCCTCCCGCTCATGCCGAGTCCCCGGGACGCTCCAGTCGTCCTCCAAAACCCCTAAGGCTGAGGCCACAGAATGAAGAAGAAAGGGATGGTGCAATGTGGGAAATGGCTCACGTTTTCCTGACCAGCCCTTCTTTCTGGGGGGGGGAGGAGCCCCCAGGCTGGCCGGCGGACGGTGGGCACAGCTCCTTCTGGGCTGCGCAGCTCTCTGGCCCGTCCTGTGCCTGGGCACCGCTGGCTGGTCTGGGGGCAGCTTGTGGCAGGGAGCCAGTCTCTAGGCTGCCAGAGAGAGAGGCCCAGAAATGGAAGCCCCGAAGAAGGGCTCAAAGGCATGGAAGGAGTGGGCCGGGCTCCCCAGCAAGCCCTGGGCACGGGCAGTGGGCTGCACCCCACACCCCACGGAGTGTCGGCGGCCACACTCAGACGCACACACATACACGGCCAGATGCACACTCACACCCGGACACACGCACAGAATCACACAGGCGTACGTGCACCCCAGACCCAGATGCATAAACACATACACCCAGGGACACGCATACACACACACACACACACATTCAGACAGACTCAAACAACACCTGTCGGCCAGATACACAGACACACTCATACAGCAGTACGCACAGAGACACACACGACAGTCATACATACACGCTCGTACACACCCGAGATACATGCGCTCATGCGTGCACGCGCACACACGCACGCACGCGCACACACACACGACCTTTCCCAGGTGGGAGGGACCTCCCTCAACCAGCTGGTCTGCTACCAGTGAAACCCCATCTGGCAGACGCGTGGGAGTGGGCCCAGGACCGGGCGAGTCCTTCTTGCATCCATGCACAGCCTGCTTTGATCCTTCCCCAGGTCCTCTCATTTGTGCCCACCTCGACCTCCAGGACCCTCTGAGCACTCCCCACAGCCCCTCCGGCCCTCTCTCTCACCACGATCCGGCTTCCTGCTGAAACGGGCTGCCCCCACCCCTTCTTCTGGATAGAGTGAACTCCCACTCATCTTGCAAAACCCACCTCAAACGACCCCTCCCTTGGCGTAGGTGCTCCCTCCCCTGGCTGGCATCACCCTGCACCAGTCCTGCCTGTCCCTCGTCCACCCGTCCCACCACGCTGCGAACAACTGAGAGCAGGGACGGGCTTTCCGTGTTCCCGGCTGGCAGCACGTGGGATGGGAGGCACTGATGCCTGTAGGGTGAACAACTGACAGGATGGATTGCCAGCATTGGCCACCCGGAGGAGACCATGGCAGGGAGGAGGGGCAGTCCCGCCTCGGCCAGATTCAGAGGACGACAGGGTGCACCCACCCCAGGCAGCCCTGGGCAGCCCGGGCAGTCCTGTGCGCCCCAGGACGCACGCTCAGACTCACACCTCGCCATACATCTACCCGAGGGCGGGCGCTGTGCCCCTCGTCCTGGACAGCTGGGCCCAGGCTGCACCCTCCCCCCGGGCCACCAATGACTCACATCCCGCCGCCGGGCCGCCAGCACTGGTACACACAGCTTCCTTTCAGTCCCTCGGCCTCAAACACTAGCTTAGTCTTCGCTCCCTGGCACCCCCTCCCCGCCGAGCCGGCCTCCACTCCCGGGCTGGCAGCTCGGCTGAGGCCATGCCCAGGCCTCCTTCCTCTCCAGCGCACAGGGCTCCCTGTCTCTCGTCACCCAGCTCCTGTCCAAGCCACACTGAATGGCGGCCTTTTCGTGGGCCAGAGCCTGGCCAGGTGCGTCCGGGCAGCCCTGCTCCCAACGTGCGCACCGTGCTGCCTGGGGAGAGGGTCCCCGAGGGGCGGGCTGGAGAGCTGGAGGGACCCCAGGTGCTTCCCGGAAGTCCTTCCCAGGCCCTGGCCAAAGGTGTCCTCACACACAGGGACTCCTCTTCACACACGTCCTCCTATCTGCCTCCCTGGCACCCCTGAATAGCCTGGCCAGACACAGGTTTTTATTAGTCCCATTTTACAGAGGAGAAAACTGAGGCTCAGAGAAAGGTCAGCCAGCCGGTGGGCGGTGGGGTTAATAGTGTGGCCTCTCAGGCGCCTGTAGTGGGGTCCACAGGTGGGCACCGAACGGCGATGATTGCATGTCAGTTCTGGGGTGTGTACCCAGCACCCCTGCCCTTCTTTTTAGCAGAGACCTCACTAGTCTCTGGGGTGTGAGGCCACCACCAGGCTGCACCGCTGGGGGGACCTTACACCCCTCCCGCCCCAAAGACAGGGGCCTGTGACCTGAGCCGGCCAGTCAGTGCTCTTCCCTGATTTCCAGAGTGGAACCGGTCTCCGATCATCAGGCTTCCGAGGGTGTGACTGGACATGCTGGGGAAGCGTGCCCTACTCTGCAGGGAAAGGACGGAACACACAGCGCGAGACAGAGGAACAGGAGCCTGAACGGGGCTTCGTGCCCCTCCTCCAAGATGTCCACACCCTAATGCCTGGAACCTCTCACTATGTTAGGTTACAGGGCAAACGGGCCTTTGCCCTTGTAACTAAGGTCACGAGCCTTAAGATTGGGAGATTACTCTGAATGATCCAAGTGGGTGCGGTCTAATCACATGAGTCCCTAGAAGCAAGGCACCTTCTCTGGCTGGAAGCAGAAGAGATGCCGTGGAAGGGAAAGTCAGAGAAATGCCAGGCACGAGAAGGCTTTAGCTGCCTTTCCTGTCCTGAAACGTAGGGACAGCACGCCGTCCGGAGGCCAGAGAGAGGCCCCGAGGAGCCAAGGGCAGCCCCGGCCGACACCAGCAAGGGGACAGGAAGCTTTAGTCCTGCAGCCTCAAAGAACAGGATTCCGCCAGCACCCAGGGGGCCAGGAGCGGGTCTCCCTGGGCCTCCCAGTGAGGGCCCAGCTGGCCGGCCCCTTACAGCTAGCCAGACCTGCAGAAATTGGGAGGTGACAAACGTGTGCTGTTTTAAGCTGCTGTGTTTGTGGCGACTTGTCACAGCAGCACTAGAGGCTAATGCAGGCCCTGAGAACTGGTGACACCCTGCCTTCCCTGGTCTGGTTCCAGGAGCCAATAATTTTCCATTTGTGGTTTTTGTCAACAACTAAAGATTCCAGACTGATGCTGTTATTGTGATCCGTCTCGTTCTCCGTCTCCCACAAACAGCCCATCCTCACTGCCGGGGAGGAGACGGGGGCTCCCAGCACCGGGAGCGGCTCTTGGTCCCAGCCACCACTGCACAGGCCTGAGCAAAGGCCATGGGAGGGACACGTCCTCTTGCCGCCTTCGAAGGTTGGGTGTGGTTCCTCCAGGAGGCCCAGGCCTGCCCCTTCCTCACCAAGCCAGACCCCACCCTCCACCCCAGCGAGTCTGAGGTCGCTGGGGAGAAGTGACCGGTCTGAGAAGGCGCTGTGGTGGCTTGGTCAAAGCGTGCGAAGGTCGCCAGGGTCAACAGACACAAAATCACGGGGAGGAAGGTTGGCAGCACAACAGGACGGAAAAGGCTGGTGTCTTCGCTGCGTGCAGAGATCCCTGGACAGAAAGACAAGAAGCCCGCAGGGCAGAAATGGGGCCCCGAGTTCACAGAGATGTGAAGCTCACAGACAGGTGAGGGGAATCAAGAGGAGGCAGAAAGGAAGGAAGCAAGGGCGGGCGAAGGGAAGAGAGAGGAAAGGATAGAAATGCCTTTCGCACACAGCAACCCAACCCCGGTCGCCCTCCTGCCCAGGCCTGCCTCTTTCTGCGCAGTCTCAAGGCGCCATCAGCTCTTCCCCAGCACCCGGGAGCCACCCAGTCTCTGGGCTTCCCGCATGGAGGGTCTTTGCTCTGCCCTCCAAGAGCACTGACCGAGCATCGAGGGCATGCAGGCCTAGTGCCAGGCGGGCCGGATGGAATCAACAGTTCTTAGATACGATACGAAAAGCATGGTTCGTACATGAGCAACATTGATCAACTAGGCTTCATCAAAATTAAGAACTTTTGCTCTTTGAAAGACATTTGGAAAAGAACGAAAAGATAAGCCACAGAGACTGGGAGACACTATTTGCAAAGCACACGTCTGATAAAGGACTTGTATGAAAAATATATAAATAACTCTCAAATGTGATAATAAGAAAACAACTCTATGGAAAAAAATGAGCAAAAGGTTTGAACGGACATCTCACCTCAGAAGATATTTGGATGGCAAATGCTCACGTGAAAAGATGCCCAACATCATTAGTCATTAGGGCGATGAGAATTAAAACCGCTGTGAGAAACAGCTACACATGTATTAGAGGATCTGAATTAAAAAGACTGACTATATCAAGAGTTGATGAGGGGCTGGACGCGGTGGCTCACGCCTGTAATCCTAGCACTCTGGGAGGCCGAGGCGGGCGGATTGCTCCAGATCAGGAGTTCGAAACTAGCCTGAGCAAGAACGAGACCCTGTCTCTACTATAAATAGAAAGAAATTAATTGGCCAACTAATATATATATATAGAAAAATTAGCCGGGCATGGTGGCACATGCCTGTAGTCCCAGCTACTCGGGAGGCTGAGGCAGGAGGATTGCTTGAGCCCAGGAGTTTGAGGTTGCTGTGAGCTAGGCTGACGCCACGACACTCACTCTAGCCTGGGCAACAAAGTGAGACTCTGTCTCAAAAAAAAAAAAAAAAAAAAAAAAAAGGAGTTGATGAGGACATGGAGCAACTGGAACTCCCACATACTGCTGGTGGGAATGTACGACAACTTTGGAAACCAGTTGGACAGTTTCTCAATAAGTTAAACATACACCTAATACGTGATCTGGCCATTCTACCCCTGTTTACCAAAGACAAATAAAATGTACGTCCACACAAAGGTGTGTGTGTAGCAGCTTTATTTGTAGTAGCCAAATATACCGATGGCCACACATCTGTACAGTGGAATACTGCTAGTAATAAAAATGACAAAATATCATCGGTACATGGCACAACGGGGATGATCTTGAAATAATTATTCTGAATGAAAGAAGCCGGACAAAAAAAAGAGTACCGACTGCATGGTTATATTAAATGCATGAAATTCTAGAACATGCGAATCTATCGAGGCAGCAAGGTGACAGAGCTGGGGCGGGGTGGAAGGAAGCGGCTGGAGGGCCCGGGGACACTGCTGGGAGTGCCATCCACTGTGTTGATTGGGGCGATGGTTTCACAGGTGTTTACACATATCAAACTTATCACGTTGTGCGCCTTAAACACATGGAGTTGATTGCCGCCAATGAACCTCAATCAAGCTGTTAAGAAGAATAAGAAGACGACTAGCACACGTGTGCTGCCCTGGGAGAGTTCGTGGGTTGCGGAGGAGGCAGCTAGGCGCGGCGGGGCTGCGGCCAAGAGCGACCCCACGTGTGGGCGGCTCAGGCTGAGAGCCCCTGAGTTAGGACCTGAGCCCTGGTCCTCAGGGTGTGGCCAGGCAGCACGGGGTCACCAAGGCTCCTTGGGATGTCAGCGCCCAGGCCCCGTTGGCCCTGCCCGGGGGACTCGCACACATTTGAGTTTGAGCAGGTGCCAGGCCCAGCACGATGCGTGGGAACAACCCAGGCCCTCTCGGAGGTCTCCGGCAGGGACTGCACGGTGTGTCCATACTGTGACAGGACGGGAAAGAGTTGGAGGCAGGGGGTGGGCAGCAAAGGCCTCCTGAGGGGCTGAGGTCCCAGCAGGGGCCCAAAGTGGGGCAGGGAGGGTGGGGACGAGTGTGCAGAGACCGCAGCACACGCACACGGCGGCAGGGCCGGCTGGGGAGGTGGAGGCAGAGGTTGGAGCCATGAGAAACTCAACCCTGCCTTCCCTGGGGGCTAAGCTCTCCCCAGAGGCCTGGACAGGTCTCAGCTTGGCCCCCACGTCCCAGCCCCCATCACTCGGTTGCTGGGCTTCCTTCCTGCCCCTCGGGGTCTGAGTAGGGGCGGGGGCCTCACTTTGCTGCCACTCCGCCTCAGCGCCCGGCCCTGCCACAGAGCGGGGACTCAGAAACAGGGATCCTCTGCTCAGAAAAGTGACAGTGCAGACACACCATGTGGCACACACTTCGGGGGACCCACCTCCCGCACCACTGGGACACCCAGTTAAAACTCTCTGGGCATTGGCCGGGCACAGTGTCTCACGCCTGTAATCCTGGCACTCTGGGAGGCCGAGGAGGGAAGACCACTCAAGGTCAGGAGTTTGAAACCAGCCTGAGCAAAAGCGAGACCCTGTCTCTACTAAAAATAGAAAGAAATTAATTGGCCAACTAAAAATATATAGAAAATAAAAATCAGCCGGGCGTGGTGGCGCATGCCTGTAATCCCAGTTACTCAGGAGGCTGAGGCAGAAGGATCGCTTGAGCCCAGGAGCTGGAGGTTGCTGTGAGCTAGGCTGACGCCACAGCACTCTAGCCTGGCAACAAAGTGAGACTCTGTCTCAAAAAAAAAAAGCTCTCCGAGCAGACGTGCTAGGCGCCCCAGCACTGTGGGGCATCCATGAACCCCAGAGATAAGTGACCATATGTTCCTTTTTGCTGCTGGGAGGTGAGAAGTGCCAGGCAGTGCCAGGAACCAGGTGACGGGCAGTGAGAGGTGAGCAGGTGCCACAGAGGCTGGGGTGGCTCTCAGCCACTCTGGCATTGCCAGAAGTAAAAGTGTGTGGCCAGTGGGCACAGACGAAGCGACCCCATGTGCAGAGGAAGGTGTCAGGCAGCTCCCAGCGGCGCTGAGGGCCTTGGCTACACAGCGGGTGGAAGGAAGCTTCCAGGCCAGCCGTGGGGGCTGGGAAGGCCTGGCAAGGAGCCTGCTGAGGATCTTCTGCCCCCATGAGCTAAGCCTGCTGTGGGAGGGCGAAACCCACACCCAGGCCTGCGTGACCACGGAGGCTTCCAGCAGGACGGAGAGAGCTGGGCGTGCCTGTGGGCAGCGAGGCCCTGGGCTCCAGGGGGCTGGGCCTGGGCACTGCCAGAGAGACGCCACGGGGCCAGGGAGGCCATGTCTCCAGGGCTGCCCCCACCCGCTTCTGAGCGAGGCGCATCTCCCTGCCCTGCCCTCCTCTCCTACATGAAGCGGGGTGGGGAGGCGCAGATGGAATCGTTCCTCCTGGAGGTGACGTTCATCCTCACCTGCGAGCTTCCAGTCTCGGACTGCGTCTCAGGCCATGTTGCTCCAGTCATGGATCAACATTCTGAATTGCAGTCTGGCTTTGCTCCTGAAATCATATTGGTTTAAGGCCAGGTTTAGACCTGTGATGCTCCCGAGAACTTACGGAGCCAGAGGCACCGGGACAGAAGGAAGAGCAGGGGCTCGGCCTCCCCTTTGCCTGCTCAGGCCCTCTCGTTGCTGGGTGGAGTCCCGTGCTCTCCCTCTCTCCTCTCCTCTCGCTGCTAGCTGGCTGGAGCACGGCTGGGAGGACGGGCAGGAGTGTTAAGGGGCATTTTCAGAGCCAGAGGACCCAAGATTTGGGAGAGTGGGCCAGGATCTGTCCTTAACATGGGAGGGTGATGACAGATACGGGGGTGGCTGCTGATGATGGAGGTAGGAGGACCAACAGAGGAGGAAAGAAAAACCCAAAGCTGGGTTTGCACTGAGACCATAGGAGCCCCATGAAATAGGAGGGAACGGGGGCTTGTGGGGACAGGCCTCAGTGACAGAACTGGAGCCCATTTTACGGGTGACAAGCTCCAGCTTTTGCTGTGTCTCCAGTGCTCTGCAAGGCTGTGAGGTTTGATGCTGGATCTGCTTTGGTGTCTGAGCCCCGCAGACCAGCTGGGGTGTGGCAAGGGCAGAAGGGGTGTGGTGCTGCAGGGCCCTGGGCCCAGAGACAGTGCTGGGAGGCCAGAGCCACCCCAGGTGGGCCACAGACCTCAGCCAAGGCATTTTGGCGCTGGGGCGTCCCCACCTTCAGTCACTGTCACGGAGCTTCACATTCTAGCAGTTAAATTTTCTTTTTCTTTTTTTTTTTTGAGACAGAGTCTCGCTTTGTTGCCCAGGCTAGAGTGAGTGCCGTGGCGTCAGCCTAGCTCACAGCAACCTCAAACTCCTGGGCTCAAGCAATCCTTCTGCCTCAGCCTCCTGAGTAGCTGGGACTACAGGCATGCGCCACCATGCCCGGCTAATTTTTTGTATATGTATTTTTTTTTAGTTGGTCAATTCGTTTCTTTCTATTTTTAGTAGAGACAGGGTCTTGCTCAGGCTGGTTTCGAACTCCTGACCTTGAGCAATCCGCCTGCCTCGGCCTCCCAGAGTGCTAGGATTACAGGTGTGTGCCACCACGCCTGGCCCCAGCAGTTAAATTTTCTTATCTGCCAAACCACTGTGCAGAAAACACCAGTGGTACATTGCATCCCTGGGCCAGATAGAGTTCTGAGTTTTATCTAACAAGTTCAATGACCTTGAACTTTGAGGTCCAGTTTGTTCGGCCTGCTGCTGCTTGTGTCTATGGTGACCTTAAAATCCTTAGCAGGAAACTTTTGCCTCACGGAGTGGGTCTCACTCACCAGCAGAGCCGAGAGCTGACTCTGGACCTCGAGCCAGGCACTGCCGCTGTCATCGTCTGTCCAACCTTTATTCCCTTGCTAGATTCCCCAACCACAGGCCACATCGTCACCTTTTTGTCCCTTTATGGTCTTGCATGTCTACACAACACGGAGGGAGCCCTGACCATTTTTAAAATTAAAATGGAGCTGGAAATGTCCTAAGGATGAAGGATGGAGTGGTCTTGAACTTCATGAGAGAAGTGTTTGCTGCTAGAGCGTCAGAGGGACCCAGCTAATGACGGGTCCTGTGAGGACCGGAGCGGCTGGCGGCCACCCACATCTCTTAGGGGAGTGCTGGGCTTGGGCAGATAGAGCGGCACAGTAGGGTAGAGTGCATGTGTGCATGGGGGGCAGTTGGACAATGAAAATTTTGAGAACCAGAGTTATAGACTCTGTGATTTAAGGTGAGTTTGACGGAAGATGGGGAATGATGTGGCATGTGGCACTTGAGTGACAATCCCGAGTCTAAGTGATCGGGGTTGGTGTTTTAGTTACAAACTTTTTGGTTGCTAGCAGGGGACGCCCAACCTGAAGTACCATTTTTAAAAAAGGGCAGGGATGGGCCGGGCGCGGTGGCTCACGCCTGTAATCCTAGCTCTCTGGGAGGCCGAGGTGGGCGGATCCTTTGAGCTCAGAGTTCGAGACCAGCCTGAGCAAGAGCGAGACCCCATCTCTACTATAAATAGAAAGAAATTAATTGGCCAACTAATATATATATATAAAAAAAAATTAGCCGGGCATGGTGGCACATGCCTGTAGTCCCAGCTACTTGGGAGGCTGAGGCAGCAGGATTGCTTGAGCCCAGGAGTTTGAGGTTGCTGTGAGCTAGGCTGACGCCATGGCACTTACTCTAGCCTGGGCAATAAAGTGAGACTCTGTCTCAAAAAGAAAAGGGCAGGGATGTACTGGCTCAGATAAGCAGAGCAGGGCAGGTGTTGCTGGGAACCGTTGCAACCACCTGGCAGTCCCCCCACCCCACGAAGCGCCCAACAGCTGCCGCTCTGGAATCCTAGGCACACATCACGTGACCCCCACGGGTGGGCTCCACACGGTGCAGAGCACCACGAGGCCTTAGAGCCCAACTTCCACCCGTGTCTCAGTGTCACCCCTCTGTGGCCTCTGGAGGTGCCATTTAGTGGGCCCTTTGTGAGCTATAGTCCTGTTCTCCTTGAAGTCTTTCTGTTGAGGACAGCCCCTCCCTCCATTCCTCCCCCCTCCCTCTCACCTCTGCAGGAGGAGGGTCTGGCCCCGCCTGGCTCCGCCTCCTTTGCTGTGAGGGGCTCCTCACTAGGTCTCCGAGTTCCCCCAGCCTCCCTGCCCCCGGACACGAGTGTGGTACAGTCACACAGCGATTCAGACAGCCAGGTCTCCCTCCCCACTATTTGCAGGGTCCCCAGCACGGGTTCTCACAAAAGCTCAGAACCTTTCTCTCCTCTTTGCCTAGTTTTTGTGTTTTCCTACCTGACCACTACGCCACACCCTTGCGGAGTCCTGGCTGCTGCTGGGGGGTCTCCTGATGGCGCTGACTCCCTGCCCAGGGCCTGCGCCCCGCCGTCTGCCCAAACCCAACACTCCCCCATCCTCTGCCCCACTCTGTGGGGCCACTCGCGCCTTGTCTAAGGTGCCCCATACACAGAAACTGGCCCTCCTCCCGGGCTCCCACGCTGGGCTCCCACACAGCCCCGGACCCCTGCTGGGGTCCCTACGCCAGGCCGTTAGTCCCTCCCCAGGCCCTGGGGCCCTCTCACCACACTGCTCCCCTGGTGCAGTCCTTAAAAACTTGTCTATGGCCTGGAATGGTGCTGGTGGCCCCTGACTTTATGTCCCAGGCCCATTCGCCCCTACTCTTCTTGCCTTAGGCTCAGGTTCTACTCCTGCCTCCCGCCAATAAAACAGGGTCCCCAGCCCTGCCCCTGTGGACCCGTAAGTCACTGGGACCCTCTGCCTGGTCTCTCCCTCGAAGATGCTGCTGCCCAAGTTTAGGCTGGGTCTGGTGCAGCTCGGGGATACCCCACACTTGGCTCTTTTTCAGCCTCGTCGGAGCTCCCTGCCCCAGGCTGTTTAAGAACCGGACCACAAAGTCCCGGGAGTGTCCAATTGTGTATCTAGTGAACTCCTCACTCCCAGGAAGTGGTGACTCATTGCTGACAACTGCCAACAAAGGGCAGCTCCACGCTGTGCGCACTCAGGGCAAACGCTTCTGAGAGGCACACGGGGCAGTGGGAGTGGGAGCAGTGGCAGTGTGCCAAGCAGGAAGGGGTCCAAGGAACACCTGGGGCAACCAGATGGAACCCTCAGTTTCACAGAAACCGGGGAGGGAGACCCAGCTTGATCTTGGAAGACGAACTGATGCTTGTGCTTTGAGCCAGCACCAGAGAGCTGAGGACATGCAGCAAGAGGTGTGGGCAGAGACAGCCACCACCTGTCTGCTGCATGTGCCACCCTTGGCTGTGCCACTGTAGGGGGCACACACTGCCCTGCTCCTTCCAGCTTTCTCTGGCCCAGTCCCTGGTCCAGCCGACATCTCACGTTGCTCCTGCCACGGCGGTGAGCTGGGAAATGCTTAGCAACCGGCCCTCCGGGGGGAATAACAATTGCAGTGTTTGCCCATTTCTGCGGTGTAAATGCTCCCAGCCCGCCAGCTGCAAGCTACCAAAATGATGTCGCCGAACACAGAGTTGGGAAGAGATGCGTGGGAGCCTTCATTTGATCGTATTTCCTCCACACAGACAGCAGGTGCAAATAACCTCCAGAACAGACACTAATAAACGCAGCAAAATAATCAGGAAAGGATGAGTTTTGAGTGTTTATTACCTTTGTTTTTAATAGAAACTATTGAATTGTAAGTTTATATAAGTTTTGGTAACGGTATGTTTATTTTATTTTATTTTATTTTTTGACTTAGAGTTTATGGCACATTCAGGGCAAGTAATGGTATGTTTAAAATCGGCTCAAAGAATTCCTGAAAATGTAGCCATCAGCTCTGCCGAGCTGGCCCGAGCTGCTCCGGCACACCACTGCCGCCTGCCCGGTGCAGGGGACGGCCTGGAGGACCCGTGCTCCCGGCACCCTCAAGATCATGGCTGCCCCACCTTGGCTCCAGCCTCCCGCTCAGAGCTCCTGCCATCAACCTGCGCCTCCCTCTCCGGGACACCCTGTGGCCTGCGTGTCCCCGGCACCCACCGCTCCGCTGCAGGCTGGCAACGCTCTGAGGAAGTGCTCTCGAAGGCGGCTTCTTCTCCTCGGTCTCCTCCGCAGCCTGACCATGGTGACCACCCTCCACGCTCTGCTCTGCTCTCCTCCCCGGGTTCCAGAGCCTGAGTCCCGGGTCCCCCTCTTCTCTCTGGAAACTCGCCTGCACCAGCACCAACCTCCCGTCTTTCCTGCGCCCCGGCTGTGTCCTAAGCTTCTTATTTTTCTAGTCCACGCATCTGAGACCCCTCCACCCCCAAGAGGGACACCTTAAGGAGATGACTCTGGATGGGTCCCTCTAGGCTTGACTTTTTCCTAATTCTGCAGCCACCTGCTGGAAGTCTGCCCACGGCTTCAGGCTGGGGCTGGTGCTCTGGCCTGGGCTGTGGCCACCTACAGAGGCCAGGAATTCTCCCTAGAAGACGGATGGCAACTGGAGGGCCAGTGGGCCCGTGTCTCCACATCTCAACACACAGCAGCCCCAAAGGACATAGCTGTGTAACTGAATTTATGCGGGAGGTTATACCGCAGTGGGAAAAGCACCCTGAACGATTTAGCTCTGAAAAGTAAGTTCTGAACATCTTCTGTGTGGCGGGCGGTTGCAGTACCGCCCCGTGTTCCTTCAGGTTCCCTGCGTCCGTCCCCCCACACGGCCCTAGGCCTTGGCCCTGTGATCTGCTTTGCGCAGCCGGAGAACAGTAAACATGATGCAAGTGGAGACTCGAATTGCACTCAGGCTTGACCTCTCTCGCTGCCATGGGCACCCTGAGGCCACCTGTGAGCGAGCCCAGCTGGCCTGCTGGAAGATGTGCGGCCTCTTCCTGCAGGAGAACCCGGGCTCGACCAGAGCCACTGCCAGACCCGGGGGAGCCCCGCACCCTCCCTCTGACCACAGACACGGAACCCAGTCCAGCCGAGCCCAGCCCCCGCTGTGGGCCCACGTCATGGTAAAGCTTATAAATAAATTGCTGTTTTAGGCCACTAAGTTTCAGAGTTAGTCTGTCACATGCAAAAGCTAAGTGAATCCCTCGTCCGTACCATGCACCACACAGCGTCTGGGGCGATGAGGAGCAGGCAGGCCCGAAGGCCACCCAACCACAGGCTGTGTAATCAGGGACACAGGGAGGGCCAAGAGGGTCCCCCCAGATTCTGGGCCAGGATTAGGGTGAGGGGGTGAGGCATTTACCTTGCACATAAAATTTAAGGGAGTATCCTAAAACTCAGTAATCAAGATAAACACTGTAATATTTTAATGCAATATTTAAAAAAAATCAAATTGGCAAACTATAGCCCATGTGCCAGCTGCCTATTTTTGCAATAAAGTTTTGTTGGAATTGTTGCTGGGATTAGGGTTAGGCAAGCCAGGTAGAGTTATCCAAGTACAGGGTCAGATTTGTTGTTATTAAAAAGCTTGATTTAAAAAATCGTGGATTTGTTTTTTGCATCAACCTTATTTGTTCATTTATTTTTTTATTTAGCTCTTGATTTGGGTCAAATCCTTCCCAACCTGCTGAATGGCCCCTGATATCCGACTGGACTGCAAACCTCTCACTGCCCCTTAGGTCCCCGCCAAGGTGCCAGCGTAACCTTGCTGGGCAGTTACACCTGCTAAGAGTGAAGCCGATGAGCCCACGCACCACTTGAAAGAAATAAGGGGTGCGAGGCGACTAGAAAGCTGGACCAGCGTCCAGGCCCAGAGGAGCCCGGTCCCCCTGAAGGCTCACCATGTTCCAGTTCCAAAGACTCCTTTCTGTGGCGTCCCTTGATAGTTCTCATGGGCAAATTTTAGGAGCTCTTGGATTAGATCTCCAAATCACTTTTAAAAAATGTTTTGGTTTATTTGTGTGTTTGATTTTTTTCCCCTTCTATTGTGTTTGTATCCAACCTCAGTTAACTCACTGAAGCCAGTGATGGCTGGAATACTGATGAATGAGTTGTTGGTGTTTTACAAAGTGTATCTCTAGCCTTTGGCCTTGGACTGTGGAAGCGTGTGTTTGGGAGTAGACTCTCCCAGGGGTGTGGTGCAGAGGCCTGGGTGGTATTTACAGAACTTTCCCTGGAAGAATCACCCAGCCCTCCCCTGGTGATAATCTCAGTGTATTTTGAGCCTAAGTTGGATACTCCCCTCTCCTCTAAAAAACTATCTTTTCTTCTCCCCAAACGACCAGACATTTCTAAATCAGACTTCAGCTCTTTGGTAGGCTTCAGGGAGAAAGCACCGTTGCCTTCATACCAGGGAGACTCTGGGCTGAAACTGGTGACTCTCCCACCCCCACGGGTTTCTGCAGCTCCCTTGCCAAGGCCGGGAAAGGCGGTGCCAGAGAGCGGCATCTGAGGAATCTGTAGGGCAGGGGATTTATTGGTAGGAACGGGAGAGATTTTTCCATTACGTTTCGTTGCTGTTCATTTGCAACCACGCTACACCTTCTCAAAGTTTCACCACAGAGTGATTCCATTTTGAGGACCTACTTTTCCTCTCTGGCCTCACCGACCCCACCAGCGATGAGCGTCCGTGTTCTCTCTTTTACGCCTCCGCAGGTCAAGCCAGGAGTTTGGACCATGCTGGAAGTTGGGGGTTCAAGACAGCAGCCTTCTTTGTGTTTCAATGTGTCCAGCCCACAGCCACTGCCGAGAACGGGAGAGTAGTAACGGGGGTCCTTGCCCTCCACAGTCATCTCAGGGGTAACCTGGTCTCCTGCCTGCTCTGCTGAGGAGTCAGGAGGCCGCTGAAAAACTCAGTGCTTATCCTTTATGTATGACCAGGGGACCACAGAGATGTCCCTACCGAAGGGCCTGGCCAGGGCAGATCGAGTGCCTGGGGGAGAGCATGCAATTTCGTTTTCATTTCCCTTCACGCACACGCAGGGGACCATCCAAATGCGGATTAATTTTATTTGATTTTGTGGCTTGTGTAGCATTCAGGACACCTGTGCTGTGCTGGGCCTGAAGGCAAACATCCTTTGCCTGTCCTGAGACGAGGCCCTGATGACTCCTGCAGCCTCCCAGGGCAGCCAGGGGGGCTGTTTGCCTTTATGGTCCCAACGGAGGGAGGGAAGCCGAGGGTACTCCTTGCTCCGACTGGTCAACTTTCTAAAGCCTTTAAAACAATGTGCGGAAGTGCAGGGCTGCTTTGAAGAGACCAGAACACACTGTATTCTTTATCACATTTCATTTTGTTTTTTTTTGAAACAGAGTCTCACTCTGTTACCTGGGCTAGAGTGCTGTAGTGTCAGCCTAGCTCACAGCAACCTCAAACTCCTGGGCTCAAGCAATCCTCCTGCCTCAGCCTCCCGAGTAGCTGGGACTACAGGCATATGCCACCATGCCTGGCTAATTTTTTCTCTCTATATATTTAGTTGGCCAATTAATTTCTTTCTATTTCTTAGTAGAAACAGGGCTTCACTCTTGCTCAGGCTGGTTTCGAACTCCTGACCTTGAGCGATCTGCCCGCCTCGGCCTCCCAGAGTGCTAGGATTATAGGTGTGCACCACCATACCCGGCTCTTTATCACATTTTAAAAGAGGAAGAAAATACGAAATCTGTTGCTGAGGCACATGGCTTGAGAATGAGCCTCCCTTACTCTAAATCCCTTCTGTTTCCAAGCAGTCGGTCTGAGTGAGGAGAGCTGGCGTCCGCCAAGGCCACCCCGGTCCACAGTCTCAGAAAAGGCCCCTCGGTGGGGCTGAGCTCTCATGGCCTGGTTCCTCCTCACCAGCCTGCGAGATGGAACCGGCCTGGCCACTGGTCCGGCCTTCCACCTCGTCTGCCCCGCTGGGGCTGCCGAAGCCACAGCCGACTGCTCCTGGGGCCAGACGGTCTCCTGAGGGCAAAGGTCTTCCCTCCCCTATCTGGGGGTGAAGGGTGACCAGGACCCCTCCCCTCCCAGGAGGGCCATGGCGGTCCGCCCCAGCCCTCCCCACGAGGCTCTGCCCTGTGGAAGAAGTGACGTGGGCGGTGGGGCTGCGACGGCCTGTCCTCAGCTCCCCCGCTGCCCAGTGGCTCGTAGACAACTGTCCTTTCACATCCGTCACCTGCAGCTGCCACCAGGCTCAGAATGGGAAGCTGGCTGGTCCTCAGGCAACGACGGTGACACCCGGGGAAAGGCGCCATCCTCACTTCCTGTGAGACTGGCTGCCTGGGGAGAAAAGCCAGGGTGAGACGCCAGTGCCGAGGGCCCTGCACAGAGCCCCACTGTCCCGTCCCACAGAGCCCTCCTTTCACCGGCTCACGTGGGACGGAGTAATGAGAACGCTCCCTCCCACAGGTCACCTGCTTTGTGGCTGGGACACGGCTTGTTTGGCCACACTCTTTCCTCACAGGAAGCAGGCTGCTTGGTGTGGGTCGCTCAGTGACACGGGACATACGACATCCACCACTTGCTGAGCTCCCACACCGGCTGGGGTCGTGTCACGCTGTTGGCTACGGGGCTCCCCGGCCCTCCCTGTACTGCCGCACTTCCTCTGGGCCCGCCCGGGCTGCGGCCGCGTGTTTCCCAGCGGGAAGAGGGGGGCCGGCACCCACACTTCCAGCCCAGCGGGGCCCCAGCTGACCAGAGTGCCAGGGTCAGGAAGGTGGAGGGGCAGCCACAGAACTGCACATATCCTGAGGGTGACTGATTTTGCACTGCCTGATGTTCTTTTGTTCTGTCCTTTTGTTTCCCTCATTTTCAGTAAAGCCCTTTAGAAAGTAGAAAGGTCCAGCCCAGCCCAATGGGAGGGAGGAGTGTCAACTGGCCAGGCTGGAAGGGCAGAGAGACAGACGGAGAAGTGGTCCTTACAGTGTGCAAAGGGGCGAGCGGGAGGCCGCAGGGGCAGAAAGGGACCCTTGGGCGCTCCCCACACTCAGGCCCTCTGTCAGCCCCTCGTCTAGCCGGGCGAGCAGCCTCCTGCTTCTGTTTGACTCAGAGGACACCTGGCCAGCAGCTGGGCCCGGCGGGGACACAGCTGGTGGGGCAGGGGCTGGGCACTGCCTCTCACCAGAGGGCAGGTCGGAGTTGCAGGGCCGACCCTGGCGCAGTGGGGACAGGTCGGGGCTGACTTTGCACACCCCACAGAGGGGCGACTGATCGCCCAGTGACGCTGCCTGGAGGGCTCACTCCCCAGCTGGTGTATGGACCGCTGGGGCCGATGGCAACTTAACAAGGGGAAGATTAATGAACCGGTCCCTAGGGCAAAGGAAGCCACCGGCTGGGGCCTGGTGCCTTCCCGTCTGCCGCTGGGCACGCAAAGGAGGGGCCCAGGCCCAAATGTGGCAACAAAATGCCCTTCCCTCTGGGTTGGCCAGTGGGCTGGGTTCCGTGCCAGCCAGCACCCAGGTGGACTTACTGTGCAGGCCCCTCGTGGAGGACACCATGGAGCTGGGGCGGCTGGCTTGCTGGGGGCCACAGGAGGAGAACTGAGGAGCCAGAGCTGACGCCTTTGCCTTGGGTGGGTTCCGGTCCAGGAGCTCTGGAGTCCAGGGCGTCCGAGGCTTGCAGGTGAAGGCCGATGTAAGTTCCCTAGAACAAAATGTGCAATCTAGAGTTGCAGCTACTACACTGTTAGAGGCCACAGGAGGAGGAAGAACGACTCCCTGACACCGGCAGGTGCCGGGCAGGCCCTGTCTCAGGCACGGGTGCGGTGGGAATACCGGGCACCAGTGGGAGAAAATCCCTG
Source organism: Mirza zaza (assembly GCA_008750895.1). Classification (NCBI taxonomy): domain Eukaryota; kingdom Metazoa; phylum Chordata; class Mammalia; order Primates; family Cheirogaleidae; genus Mirza; species Mirza zaza. The sequence goes on along the minus strand of VSMD01012415.1, from coordinate 31,470 downwards.
CCCCCACGGAGCTCTCAGCCCTGCTTCGCTTCTCTCCTGCAAGCTCCCTGGCACTTCAGCAGCCTCAGCTTCCCCATGTGCGCAGCGTCCACAGAACGGCTGGGGCCATCTGGCGAGGGCGCACGTGGGGCCTGCAGTGAGCACCACAGGTGGGGGTTATGCTCTGGGGGACGGGGACCTGTGAGGAAACAGTGGAATTTTCTGGTTTGATTTGTCTCTAACATGCCCTCCCTATTGTTTTCTTTTTTTTAATTTAAATTTAAATTTTGCTTATTTATTTATTTATTTTTTGAGACAGAGTCTCACTCTGTTGCCTTGGCTAGAAGTGCCGTGGCGTCAGCCTAGCTCACAGCAACCTCAAACTCCTGGGCTCAAGCAATCCTCCTGCCTCAGCCTCCCGAGTCGCTGGGACTACAGGTATGAGCCACCATGCCCAGCTAATTTTTTCTGTACATTTTTAGTTGTCCAGCTAATTTCTATTTTTAGTAGAGATGAGGTCTTGTTCTTGCTCAGGCTGATTTCGAACTCCTGACCTCAAGCGATCCGCCCGCCTGGCCTCCCAGAGTGCTAGGATTACAGGCATGAGCCACCGCGCCCGGCCCCTATTTTTTTTCTTAACATTGAGAATGTATCACTTTAATAATCAGAAAAATAATACTTAACATATCTGAAAAGTCTCCAAATTCAAATTAGGAAAAGACTGCTCATAAAAACTGCTCACACTTTACGGGGTCTTCAAACCAGGTTCAAAATGACCGGGGGATTCAGCCCCATTAAATAAAACATTAAAAAAAATGCAACATTAAATAATGTTTATTTTTGTATTACTCATGATGTTACCCCCCAATATTTTCCATGCTATCCCTTTTACAGACAGGGTTCCACTCAGCACAGTTATGTGACATGCTGCTGTGACCGCTGTATTTTATGAGTGTTATTCCAGTATCTGTCCAAAGGTCTGTGTAGCCTCTGTCATTATGATTTACAGTATCATGTGCTATTTCTTCTGATTGATACACTCTAATTTATTAAGTTTATGTTCTGCTTTCCTTTCACTCATGGATGAAACTCATGTGTGCTGAGAAGTGTGGGAGGCACTTGGGATCAAAGATCAAGGTGAAATTTCAGATCTTAGGAAATTCACAGATAAGCGGGCTATCTGAGCAGGGAACAAGGTTGTAAAATAGATGAATGCCTTGCTGATGCTTTTCTTATGCATATAAAGGAGCTTTTTATATGGTCTAGCGAGAGGGTATAGGTCATTTTTAAAACTGATAAGTAATTGTACATATTTATGGAGTACAGCATGATATTTCGATACATGTATATAATGTGTAACGATCAAATGAAGTGGTTTTCTTTTAATATTACTTGGTTTGAATAATTATTTTGCTATTCTTTTTTTTATATTTTGTCTTTGTCATAAATGTTAACATATTTTTAAATTGTGGTAAAAAAGACATAATACATATATGCATATATGCCATCTTAATCATTTTAAAGTGTAGCCCTATCATATTTTAAGAAGGAACAACAGAGAAACTAGTACGAACTGCTCACGTGGACAACAGCAGCTACAGCTGGCAGTGGGCAGGAAGGGCAGGCATTAGTGCTAGGTTAGCCGGGCATGTCCCCATCACGTGGTCCTGGAAGGCAGCCCTCACAGCTGTGCAGGTCCAGGAGGGACAGCTGGCTTCACATATAGTGCCTTAACGCCAACAGGCAGCGAGGTCAAGTTTAGAGTCAGGGGTCAGCTGGGGTGAGTCGGCAAAAAACACAAGGAAATGAGGCTTGGGCAGTAGGCTCAGGAATCTACCATGTCCCCACCCGAGGATAACCAGAAAGGGGCACCAACCTTCTGGAGGGCAACTTGGCAGTGTGGACCAAGGCCCTAATGTGATGGGTATTTTTATGTGTCTACTGGGCTGGGCCACAGTACCCAGATATTTGGTAAAACATTATTCTAGATGTTTGTATGGAGTTGTTTTTTGGATGAGATTGACATGTAAATCTGTGGACTTTGAGCAAAGCAGACGAACCCTGCCCATAGCGTGGGTGGGCCTCATCTAATCGGGCGAAGGTCTGAACAGGAAAAGATTGACCTTTCCGGGCAAGATGGAATTCTGCCAGCAGACGGCCTTTGGACTTGAGCTGCAACTCTTTCCTGAATCTCCAGGCTGCCGGCCCACCCTATCAGATTTTGGACTCGCCAAGCCTCTACGATCATGTCAATCCCTTAAAATAAATCTCTCTATATATACATATGCACATCTTGCTGGCTCTGTTTCTTTGGAGGACCCTTACTAACACACTGCAAAAGCCAGTCTCCCCTTTCCCCTCCCGCGACGAGGCCTTTGTTGGGTCAGGGTAATAATTCTGCTGGGAACAAGCGTCCTCAGATGCGTCCCCCCTGGCACTGGAAAAGGTGGCCCTCGGCAGAGCACCAGGGAGCCACCCCTTGGCCTGGCAGGGCCCACCTCAGGCGTCCCTCCAAACCACCTGAGAGCTGCTGCATCAGCTGGTTATGTCGACTGAGGAGGCTGGGCCAGTGTCACTGGACTCTGCAGGGGCTATGGGAAGGGCACCATGGGAGGCAGGAGCGCATGGCTGTTGGGAAGGGTCAACTGAGTCCCAGGTGGCCTCGGGCTTCTCCATCCCCCAGCATGGGGTGCTCAGCCGGGAGCCAGAGCCAGGAAATGGTGCTGAGTCGCCAGGAGATGAGGGCAGAGCAGAGAAAGCATGCGGGAAGGAAGTCCAGGACGGTAGTCACCTGTGACTTGGGTAGAGTGAGTTGACGCAGAAACACAAGGCTCTGGGTGTGGGAAAGAAGGGGAAACTCTGATATATATGCAAACTGGGAGGTGCCCGGCAAGGCAGCTGATTACCCATTAGCACAGCCTGGCCCTTACATGATCTCAGCCCATCAATAGGGACATTGTGTTGGACGGGAAGAGCAATAGAAGCCTCTGGAGAGACTTAGCCTCCGCTGGTGTCGGAATGCTGCTGAGTCATGATCCTCCGCTCCTGTGTCCCTCCAGCGTGCACTGGGGCCCAGACAACAGCACTCAGGGGTCCCCTCGGTGGACTCTGCTCACCAGGTTCATAACTCGCCCTCAGTCATTGCCGCAGACCTTTCATCTGGGTTACGACAAGCCCCAGCGAGGGGCGGGGGTGGGGAGTTGGGGACAGACCAAGGCAGACACAGAGCAGGTACACAGACACTCACAGCTCTCCTCTCCTCATTTCCCTGCCTCGCCGCCCTTCATCTGCTGTTGTTTTAGCTGCATGCACCATACGTGCCATTGCGAGCTGCTAGGTATCCTTAGGGGACAAATGTGAGCGGGAAAAGCACTTACGTAGACATACGTAAAATCTCTTCTTATTTTTAGTAAGCCACAACACTCGCAAAAGCGCTGCTCCCTGTCTGTGGCGGGGCAGGGTCGTGGGCGCCATTTGCTTCGGACCCCACCCGGGACGGATGCTCGGCCGCAGCTGGGGGACCCACTGCCGGCCTGCGCCCCGCCGCCTTCGGGCAGCTTCCAGGCGAACGCCCTCCCGGGCTGGGGCTGCTCTCTGGGAGTCCCAGGGCCACGCTGAGCTGGACCCACAGGCCACAGGGCAGGCAGGGGGCAGTCGAGGCGGCACTGCCATCACCGTCACACTCCCAGGTGCGAGTCCGACCTCACCGTCGGGACTGACACCTTCCATGGGAGCATCTCAGCTCTGTGAGGGACAAATGCACTTTTTCCTTGAAAAACACATTTTTTAAGCCTCACCAGCAGTGTCTTTCCCCAGCTGCCCAACGCTGAGGATTCTAAGAAGATGATAGGAAAAAAGAAGATGGAAACTCTGCTATGAGGGAGGGTGGGGGGCAGTGGGAAAGCAAATTCGCAGCGAGACCAGGTGCCGCTGCCGCCGGAGGGGAGCGGAGCAGCCGTGACACCTGCAGCCCCTGACATGGGCGCCAAGTAGCCAGTGCCGTCATCGGTCCACGTTTACCCAGACCCGGGTCCGGGGGCTCTCTACCCCACTCAACTCTTCCTGGTCCTCGCCTGAAAGACCACGACAGCAGCGCTGGGGGAAGCTGAGGGGACAGACACGCCCCACCAAAGCCACGAAGACAGCACCCTTTCTTCCTTTCTCCACTTGGTCCTCAGCAAGTTCCCTGACAGCCTGCTCTGGGCCAGGTGTGGGGACACCTGGCGCCTACATGGGGAGCCCGTCTCTGAGCACGGGGGAGGCAGTCGTGACCACGTGACAGCTCAGTGGGACCTTGCCCTGTGGGAGGGGGCTGTGGCTGCTGTGAGCCTGGCAGCAGAGTGTGACCTGCACCTTGGGGTCAGGCAGGAGGAAGTGACACCCGGCTGAGATCTCAAGGGGGGTTGAAGTCCGCCTGCCCGGCAGAGGAGGTTTTGGGGGCAAAGAATATTCCAGGCAGGGGTCAGGTAGCCAGTGGGGGAGGAGGGAGGGACAGAACACTGTGCACGTCTCCCTCTGTCCATCCTCTTCCTCACAAAGAGTTCCCACACTTAAAATAAGAGTTGATCAGGCCAGGCAAGGTGGCTAAAGCCTGTAATCCTAGCTCTCTGGGAGGCCGAGGTGGGCGGATCGTTTGAGCTCAGGAGTTCGAGACCAGCCTGAGCAAGAGCGAGACCCCCATCTCTACTATAAATAGAAAGAAATTAACTGGCCAACTAATATATATAGAAAAAATTAGACGGGCATGGTGGCACATGCTTGTAGTCCCAGCTACTTGGGAGGCTGAGGCAGCAGGATTGCTTGAGCCCAGGAGTTTGAGGTTGCTGTGAGCTAGGCTGATGCCACGGCACTCACTCTAGCCTGGGCAATAAAGTGACACTCTGTCTCAAAAAAAAAAAAAAAAAAGAGTTGATCAGACTTTGTTCTCTTATAGATAAATAAATAAGTAAATAATAAAGTAAGAGTTGAATTCAGAGGCTGACACTAAGGTGAGAAAACCCCTGGGTTTCGCCCCACAGGGGCATTTGTGCCCAACAGAAGCTTGATGTAATGATGGGAGATTTCCAAGAAGAGAGGGGTCCCTTTGAAGCCCCCTTCCTGCTATGAAAACAGTTATTTCTGGGGAGAGAGGGCCGTCCCCAGGGACAAGGCTCAGAAAGGAACTCTGCATGTATAGGAAGAAAAAGAAGGGCCCACCTGGAAGGGCAGGTTTGGCCTGGCTGAACCTCGGGGGGCTGAGCCAGTCAGCCCGGGGGGCTCTGGCTCGCCTCTTGGAGGTCTCTAGTTTTTAAGCCCCCATATCAGGAGGGTACTGAGAGCTAGAGGACCCCTGACCTGGCAGGCGAGCTCCCATTCAGCCACTGAGAGAGGACAGGAGGCCCAAGTAGGGGAGGTGGGAGGGGGCCAACAGGTCCCCAGTCTGGTCAGCAGCTGGGCTGGAGGTACTGGATGATCGGACCCCCAGGCTGCCCTCCCCACCTGCCCACCCTAGGCTGGCTCACCCTGCCCCCTTCTTCCCCTGCTCCTTAGGGACAGCTTGGACACCTGCCCTCCCTAGCCCAGGTCCTCACGTCCTTCCTGGAGTTCTATCCCCCACCCCCACCCCAAGGAAGAAGCTGGACTTTGTGGACTGCTCGAAGGGATGGGGTTCAGCACTCTCTGGGGCCCCCTGCATTCTCTTCCTGCCTCTTTCTCTGACCTTCTCCACTGGTGGGTGCGGGCTCTGCGGGGTCTTCCTGCCTGTTCCCCGTGGCCTCTAGAACTGAGCTACACATGGCTCTAGCCCCAGTTTTAGTCAGGCCGGCTTCTCCACCATGAGAGTGCTCTGCCTGCAGGGCACTGAGTGGCCAGAAGGAAGGGGGTAGGGACAGCTGGAGTCCTGGAACCCGGGACAGGCTGGCTCTGAGACCTGGGCTGGGTCCCTCTCCTCCAGCAGGTGTCCTTAGATCCAAGAGATTGGAAAGGTCCTTTCCAGATTCTAAAGAACCCCTAGTGTGTGCTCATGGGGTGTACAGAAAGAGGGAACACCTTTTTTACTGTATGGGGGCCCAGTCTCTCTTTTAGGAAGCGGACTCCTGAGCCCGACCATTTACTAACCTCCTTCTCCATCTTTCTGCCCTCCAGCCCAGCTCCTCCAAATGCAAATGGCTAAAACAGGACACGGCCCCCAAGTCATCCTATCACAGCTCCCTAGGATGTGTTCACCTGGCCATTTTTTTTTGAGACAGGGTCTCGCTGTCACCAGGGCTATAGTGCAATGGCATCATCACAGCTCACTGTAACCTCTAACTCCAGGGCTCCAGAGATCCTCCTGCCTCAGCCTCCTGAGTAGCTGGGACTACAGGCAGCACACCACCATGCCTGGCTAATTCTTCTATTTGTTTGTAGAGACCGGGGTCTCACTCTTGCTCAGGCTGGTCTCGAACTCCTGGCCTCAAGCAATCCTCCCGGCTCCACCTCCCAAAGGGCTAGGATTATAGGTGTGAGCCGCTGTAGCTGGCCTCTGGTCATTCTTAAAACTAGTCCCTTGGGCATGTTTATGAGTGTCCTCTCTTTCCAGTCTGAGCACAGACGGCTATCAGGTAGCAGGTCCCTTCCCTCTGGTAACCCAGGGACAAGGCCTTGTGACATGCCCACGCCTACCTGGTGGCGTCTCCACTGCCGGGGTCCTGGGGCGCCTCCCTTGGCTGGCTGGGAGCCCCCATGAGGGGCAGGCAAGGCTCTTCCTGACGTCCTGCTGGCAACCACTCTCCCGGCGTGGCGGCGATGGCTGCTGGGGAGGAGGAGAGAGAGTTCAGCCCACGTCTGCTCGGGAGCCTCGCTAAGGATGCTCTTTCCTGGGCTGGGCCGTAAAGCCAAGAAAAGCACGCACCCCAGGCCAGTCCCTGCTGGCTCCCTGGCGCCTGTGGTTGGGGGACTTGTTTACTGTCATGCAGCCTGGGAACTTGCCGGGCAGGGGGCGCAGCGCAGGGAGGCACAGACCACCCTCCGCCCCGCCCAGCCTCCCTGGCTCCTCTCGGCCGTGTTCTCAGCCACAGAACATGGAACTGTCTCCCTGGGCCACCGCTGGGCACCTCCACATGAGCACGAGTCGCTCTTGTTTATCTGAAACTTGAAAGCAACTGGATGTCTGGTAGTTGAATTTGCTAAGTCCAACAACCCCAGAGGTGGGGCTCTCCTCGCTGAGTTGCCTGAGGCTCCTGCAGGCTGAACCCCTTGGTGCACCCACGGCTCGGGGGTGCCCTCACCCCACGCAGCGCTCTGGCAGAGGCCGCGACGAGGCCCGGGCCCTTCCTGGGGAGTGGATGGAGCGCCCCAATAGTGGCTGGGAACGTGGTGCAGGCCTGTGTTTGTGCTTCAGATGCCTTGTGCCCCTTTCTGCAGCCCACCTCTCCCCTCGTTCTGCCGCCAAAGGGGTCCCTGTCACCGTAGAAGTGTGGGACAGAGTCTGGATTCACTGCTCCCTTAGTCCAAGCTCCTCTCGGCTCTTTCGTTTTAGAAATATCTCTGCTACCTTTGCAATGCGACCTCTGTTTTGTCTTAAATATGGAGGAATCTTCCCGGCAGGTTTCCCTAAACCCATAGCAAGAAGCTTTGGCAGTTCTCTTTTGACCCAAACAAGAATCTATTTCCGACATGGAACCCAACGCGTGACAGGACAGCCTCTACCTGGGCCTGGGTCTTGAGCTAGCATTTCGGGACAGCTGTCCTTGTCTGTGCTGTCTGCTCAGGGGGCTTATACTGGGGCCCAGGAGACAACACGCAGGAATCTAAAATAATGCTTGAGAGGGACACAAGTGCTGGGACACACATAGGGACTCATCCCAACTCCGGGGGTTATGAAACTGGCACCAGGGCAGGCAAGTCCTCCAGGACCAGGGACTTCCCAGGGCAGGTGAAGGTGGGACGGGGTGGCCAGGAGAGAGAAGGAACTTGCCTCTGAGGTCATCTTGGTTTAGTCACCCTCTCCCTGTCCCCTGCCCACCACAGGCAGACTTTCAGAGGCCTCTCCCAGGAGCCAGGCCAGGATCAGGGCTGTGGGCGCCCCGGGGCTGATCTGGGAGCCCATTCAGACCGGGCTGGGCATTTCCACTCCTGGATCTAGAAAATCAGGAGGCATGTGATTTTGATCTTCAAGATAGTCTTGGTTGATGGGGAAATGAGAATAGCTTTCCTCAGGCCAAAGTCTTGCCAAATTCTAAGCCCTATTCCTGGCCTTTTCGCTTGGGGACTATTTCCTCCTGGCTCTGCAGGGCTGAGTCCTTTGCAAAAAACAATGTACCTCCTGGCCCTGCACCCCTGATCAAGCAGTTTGAGGATCCCACAGGCTCCTCATCACGAGTCCCCCCACAGCCTGGTGCCAGGGGTCCTGCGGAAGAAACGCCGCATGGAGACGGTGGTTGCCGGGGGTCTCTGGTGTGGCAGCGAGGAGGCCTGTGGGCAGCAGCTTTGTGGGGCCCAAACTGGGGGCCTGAACTGGCTGGGCAGGGTGAGCGAGAGAACAGAGCAAGGGGAGTGGGGAAGGCATGAGATAGAAGGCCGTGTGGTCCAGGGTGCCGCCACCCAGCCCACCGCTGCCCCCTCCCTCCCTCTGCTGAGCCCAGACAGGGCACCTGGTGGAGGCCTGTTTGCCATCCGTTCCTTGTCCCTCGGACAGAGGCGGTGAGAGGAGGGAGAGGGCTCAGGGAGGCCAACTCGGGAGACAGCAGCCAGCCATGGCCACCAGTGAGGAAGGCTGAGGGTGGCTGTGGACTGGCCCATCTGAGGCGTAGAAGGACGAACAGAATCTGCACCAAGCATAGGCTAAGGCTGGCTGAATGATCTAGAAAGACTTAACCCGGAGGCTTGCCTTCTCGAAAGGGAGAACTTTTGTCAGGTCAAAGGATTTTCAAGGACTAAGAAGAGTGCTGGCCCGAGGCTCAGAGCAACCTGGCAGGTGGGGGAGGGCAGGGCCCAGGGTTAGGGTTCTGGGTCCCGGCTGGGCTGAGCCAACAGGAGCCGGAGCAAGGAAGGGTCACTTGGACTACGGTCTCGGTGTTCAAGCTGGCTAACAGGGCGCACCCACAGTGAGATTTGGGAAGGGTGCTGTCCTGGCTCTTGCTCCCCCAGCCTGGGTTACAGGGAGAGGTGCTGGCAACAGCTCGTGACCTCCAAGGTTGAGTCCCCAGTGGGTGCCACACAGTTCATGCAAGGAGCCAGAATTTGCCGGGCCCCGGACTGTGTCAGGGCTAACATCAATTGTTCTTGAAAGAACACCAACACCAATATTGCCAGCAAGAGCAGCTGCCACTACTCGGCCATTTCTATCCATGACAACCTCAATGCCTCCACCCTACAGGTAATGGCCTGATGAAGCTTTCCCAAGGATACGACCACGCCCACACCCAGGGCAGAGAGAAAGAGCCATGCTGGTGGCCATTTTGGTGAAGCAAAGATGTCACTGCTAAGTTACCCTGAACACAATGCGGACTATGCTTTAGGAAGTCCGGGCTGCAGAACTTAAGATCATTTCTAAGTCGACGGCATTTGGTCAAACTGGCAAAAATAGTTTAGATCACCAAGACCTCCACCGTGGCAGTAGAAGTCTCTAGATAAATTATTGAGCGAGCTGCTCACCTTTTAGTGAAAGGATATTAATATTTATAGCTCTAATAAAACCCACGTAAAATAACTGATGATCAAAGTTGGTAAAAACCTCTAAAACTGGTCACAATGAAGCGACCCTCACTGAGTCCCAAGTAACCCGGCCCTGGCTCTCTGTAGCCGCCTGCTGCTCTGAACTTGGGCTTGGAAGCGTTTGGATCCAATTGTGAGCAGATTATACGAGTTCTCAGATGTTTCTCATGCTGGAATCTGACCCGCTCCTCTGTTGTTTTTCCTATTTGAATGGAAATTAGAGTCTTATCTGGTCTGCTCATAATCCTTTTAATTTCCTTTCAAAAATTAAAAAAAATACTTAGTACATTTCTGATTCAAAGGATATATATTTTTTCTGGCATCTAAAAAATACTTTTATCTCCCATCAGTCTCTGGTTAACTCGATGGGATGTTTCAAAATGCATTTTGGGTCTGAGTTGTTTGTGCCCCTGGTCCCACATTTCTGACTCGGCCCAGGCTTCTATAATCACACACAGCTGACCCCAGCCCCAGAGTTTGAGGTATGAGAACCTTGGTCATCGATCTCCATCATCCTGAGGTTCCTCCTCCTAAGGTTTGCACTAGCCCAGCTTTCCCAAGTCAGAGATCTTGCCCGGTAGCTCCCAGACGTGGGCAGCAGGCAGCGCTCTGAGCAGGGGACCTGTAGGGCAAGCCAGCGTCCGGCCTGGCCGTGGGCTTGGGGGCCTGTGAGTCCATGACTCGGGCTGTGCTCAGACCAGAGAGCCTCCCGGAGCGGGCACATGTCTGCAACTCCGGCTGCTTCACAGGCATTCTAGACATCACCAGTCCCAAAACCGCCCGGCTGGCCGCCCAGGTTCTTACGTGAGGAGGAAACGCAGGCCTCCGAGGCGCCGGGCTTGCCCTCGTAGACTGCCCGCTGGGTGCAGGGCGGGGCGCGTGGGCAGCCGTTTCTGGGGCGTCGGGCCGTCTGGGAAGCAATGAGATGGTCTTCCGGCCTGGAGGAAAACATGAAAAACAGCAGTAAATATAGATTGCCAGGAGATATGTGACTGCTGGCTGTCATAAAGCATCACAAACACAGGAGGTAGCCGTGCCTGAAATTCTTTTGTTAAGCTGATTTTAGGAGATATTACATTTTGTTAGGCTAGCCGTGGTGGCTCACCCCTGTAATCCTAGTGCTTGGGGAGGCCAAGGTGGGAGGAGCCCATGAGTTCGAGAACACCTTAGGCAACATAGTGAGACCTTATCTTTACAAAAAATAGAAAAATTAGCCAGGCGTGGTGGCGTGTGCCTGTCAACTCAGCCACTTGGGAGGCTGAGGTGGGAGGATCTCGTAAGCCCAGGAGTTGGAAGTTACAGTGAGCTATGATCACGCCACTCACTGTCCTCCAGCCTGGGCAACAGAGTGAGACCCTGTCTCAAAGATAAATAAATAAAATAAATTAAGTAAACCTTTTTAAGGGTATTGGCAGAAACTGAGAGGCTGACCTTGTGAAGTAGTAGCCTTACTTCACCTTTGTGAATTCACAGTGACACAAGGCTTAGTATGTTTCTAACACACGCTTATGTCATATGGCTTTGGGTGACCCAGGACCATGACATTTCAACCAAACAACATAAGGCACACATCTCATTTTTTCCAAGGATGAAGCAGATGAATGAAGGGATGAATCCAGTCGGAGAAGACAACGTGTTGTCATGTTAGCATGGCAAGAGCTGGGCAAGAACCAGACCCAGGAAGAATTTATTTTCTTATAACACTGCCTACCTAAATGATGCATGTGGAATGAGGCCTCTGCGTGGCCCAGCGTGGTACCCGAGCCGGTGGGGACTCGTTTGTCCAGCAGACAAGCACTGGGGCCAGGACTGAGAGACAGCGGCCTGGGCAACTCACGGCTGGGGCAGGCAGGGATTTGGGCAGGCTCCTGAGGGCAGCCTTGATGACAGTCCCCGAGGAAGGCTCTCCAGTTGTGCATATGGAAACAGGGCACTTGCTCCCCTTTCAACAAGGAGCCGTTAGCCACCTACTCCGGGAAGGGCTTGGTGGGGGGACACATGATGACAAGCATGTGCCTGTCTAGGGTCGGGCCCTGCAAAATGGCTGTTCTTGAATGTCAATTTCATATGGTTCAACCAATGGTAAAGACAAGGAGGCCGGGTGCGGTGGCTCATGCCTGTAATCCTAGCACTCTGGGAGGCCGAGGCAGGAGGATTGCTCGAGGTCAGGAGATCAAGAACAGGCTGAACAAGAGCGAGACCCCATCTCTACTAAAAATAGAAAGAAATGATCTGGACAACTAAAAATATATAGAAAAAATTAGCCGGGCATGGTGGTGCATGCCTGTAGTCCCAGCCGCTCGGGAGGCTGAGGCAGAAAGATCATTTAAGCCTCCAGGAGTTTGAGGTTGCTGTGAGCCAGGCTGACGCCACAGCACTCACTCTAGCCTGGGCAACAGAGTGAGGCTCTGTCTCAAAAAAAAAAAAAGACAAGGAGACACTTAACCACTCTGAGGGGCAGGGAAGGCTTCCCAAGGTGGGCACTGAGCCCTGAATTCCGAGATGCAGTTTGCCAGAGGCCAGAGGAGGGGAAGTTTTCAGCAGAGGTTTAACACTATGAGCAAGGGGAAGAGGATAAAAAGATGTGTGTGTGTGTGTGTACAGTGTACATATTTATGCTGCATTGTTACAGAAAGATTTTTTTTTTTTTGAGGCACAGTCTCACTTTGTTGCCCAGGCTAGAGTGAGTGCCGTGGCATCACCCTAGCTCACAGCAACCTCAAACTCCTGGGCTCAAGCGATCCTCCTGCCTCAGCCTCCCGAGTAGCTGGGACTACAGGCATGTGCCACCATGCCCGGCTAATTTTTTCTATATATATTAGTTGGCCAATTAATTTCTTTCTATTTATGGTAGAGACGGGGTCTCGCTCTTGCTCAGGCTGGTTTCGAACTCTTGACCTTGAGCAATCTGCCTGCCTTGGCCTCCCAGAGTGCTAGGATTACAGGCGTGAGCCACCGTGTCCGGCCTGTTACAGAAAGATTTAAGGCACAAGATGCAGATGACCTGTCTCCAGCCCACCTACAAGACAGTAGTGTGGAGGGGCAGGGGGTCCTGGGAAGCTCTGACCGCTGGGTGTGGGTCAACTGAGAAGGACGATGTAGGCCAGGCCAGGGATTTACACTTGATCCCCAGGGGAAGTGGGGAGTCAAAGAAATGTCATTCCCTGCTGGAAAGATATCTGTCCCTAATCATGGAGGGTGGACGGGGCCAGGGGGAACCTTTAGGAGGTGTCCCTGACTGGGAGAGAAAGATGTGGCTCAGGCAGAGCCCGCGGGCCTGTCTGGGGGTATTTATGCCATGCGCTGAAGCAGGGGGCTCAGAAGACAGCCGTGTTGATCCAGGAAATGCTGAACTGGGTGCTGGGGGGACACATCTGGGCTAGATTTGGGTGTCATCTGTGTGTAGAGGAAACCAGAGAACAGGCAAGATGGGACGAGGGCCTTGGATGGATACAGCATTTTGGGAGGAGAAGGAGGGAGGGGGGAGGGCCGGCGCACAGGGACTGGGGTGGGACAGCTGCCAGGAGGTGGGCAGTGGCCACTGCAAGGGTGGGTACGATGGGCTTCAGTGTCCTCAGAGGCTGGAAACTGGAAGGTCACCTGTGACCTTGGCAGTGGTGTCCTCTGCAAGTGGCTGCCTGCCTGCCTGCGCAGGGCTGTGGACAGGGAGGAGGAGGGGGCAGGGAAGCAGGCAGAGGGCGCAGAGGGTGAAGGAAGCAGAGCCCGGGATGCTGAGGAAGGCGGGAGGGGAGGGTGAAGACAGAGCAGAGGGGTTCAGTGAGGAGACAGAGATGGGGGCGCAGGGACCTGGAACCCATGGAGGGGTAGGTTTGGGTGGGAAGGAAACGCCAGGGAGGCGCAGTGACACCGGGCTGACGGAGGGTGGCAGGGCTCCCTGCACAGGGCAAGTGTCTTGGTGTTTACCTGCAACCTTTCTTTTCTTGATTATAAAGCTGGTAAGTGTTTATCATTAAAAATTAGGTAATTATATAGAATGACCTGCCCTCCCAATACCTGAGCATGACCACCTAACATTTGATATCTTTAACATCTTTTTAAAAATATATACTTAAAAAGTACTAACTTGGAATCACTATAAGTAGGCAGCATGGCTATATTCATACCACTTTATAATGACCTTTTTCACTTAGTAATATGTTGTGAGGCTCTTCCCATGTCATTAAATATTCCTCTAAAGCATTTTCAATACTGTTTTGTGTGGATATACCATAATTTATATAACCAGCCTGCTACTCTGGGCATGTAATTTCTGGTTTTATAAATAACATTGCAGTAAATACTCTTATATATGTATCTGTGAACATTTGATTACTTCTCAGTATAAAATCCTAACAGTGAAATTACTGACTCCGAAAGTACTACTATCTTAAATGTGTGCAATACATATTGTCCCCAAGAGCGCTAAGATTCTAGATTTATCTACATTCCTGGCATGTGGGTTACCTGAGGATGTTGATTGTAAGTGGAGAGTCATACAAGCTTTTTGTTGTTGTTGGGAATAGTTATGTAATTTATGTACTAAGTTATTCATCAAACAAATAACTCCAAATTAGTATAAACAAATGTCAAAAATAGCAGAATGGCTAAATAAATTGTGGTATGTCAATATAATATAAATCATTAAATCACCTTTCAGAGGATGTTTAATAATGCAACAGAAAGCTAATTGAAATCAAATAAACAACATATACATGCACACAAACACTAAAAGGTTTCTATTTTTCTAAAAATATTTGTAGATAAAAACTAAATACTAAAACTAAATGTAATACACTAAAATGATCATTGTAATTCTCTCTGGCGATTAGAATAATTTTTATTTTCTTTATGTTTATTGAATACATTAATTAGAATGTTTGGGGCTAAAAGTAAAAAAAAAAAATTCGACTCAACTGGCTTAAACCATCAGGGAAATGTATTATCTAACGTAAAGAGAATTCCAGAGGTAGGGCAGTGACAGGGTGGTGAATTCCAGCCTGAAGGACTTCACTACTGATCCAGGTTCTCTCCATTGGGTGACTCTACTCCTGCGGTTTTGCTTTTGTTCTTAGGATTTTCACTTTGTGTAAAGAGGATGATTACAGTATCTCCAAGCATCCCAAACAATATTCAAAGACCAAAAGGGGGGAAAGAAAGGATATTCTTTTCTCAAGCCCTTCATAAAAATAAGGAAAACCTCAGATTCCATGGTCAGAATCAACTGCACACCCATTTTAAAAATCATCATTGACAAGAGGAATTACATTTAAAACACTGTCCTAAGTTAATCAAATCCAACCCATAGGGTTGAGAAGGTATCCTAACCTTCCCTGAAGAACATGCCCACCCAATACCTTGAACCTATTAGGTGTCTGTTAGCAAGGAATAGTATCAAACAAGACCTAAATAAATGGGGCATTATTCTATACTTATGCTCAGGGTGACTGTATTAGTTTCTTACTGCTGCTATTAACAAAGCACCACAATCTTAAGAGACTCTAACCACCGCATATTTTATATGCGGTGTTTTAACCTTATTTTTTATAACTATATTTTAGTTATGGAGGTCAGGCATTTAAAATGGGTCCACAGGGCTGCATTCCTTCTGGAGGCTCTAGCAGAGATTCCTTTTCTTGCCTTTTCCAGGTTCTTGAGGGTGTCTGCACTCCATGGCTCATGGCCCTGCCTTACTCTGACTTCTGATGCAGTTGTCACTTCTTCTCTGTTTCTGACACTCCTGCCTTCCTTTTATAAAGACCCTTGTAATTACTTTGGGCCCAACCAGATAATTATGGATAATCTCCCCATTTCTAGATCCTTAACTTAATCACATCAGCAAAGTCCCATGTAAGGTAACTTAGTCACAGGCTGTGGGGACTGAGATGTGGACATCCTTGAGGGACATTATTCTGTCTTAACACATGGAATTTACACGACCTAACACTGCATGCTGACTTAACAATGCAAAGATGTCAATTAGCTCTAAAATGTTATGTCAATTTGCTGCAATACCAATCAAAATCCTAGAAGGATTTTTTTTTAAGGAACGCAGCAGACATCTTTTTAAATGAATATGGAAAAATAAAGGTCCATCCATAGCTAAATGATCTCTGAAAAAGAAGACTGAAGGAGTGGTGGATTACCCTGTGCAGTATTTAGATACGCTAAATGCCTCTCTGCGATGAACACTGGTGTGGGAATAGGCAACTATACAGTGTTTCAAAGTAGAAAACTTGGAAAACTGGAAGCGGATATATAATTAGTGGCAGCACAAATCAGTGGCGAGAACACAAACTGTTTACAGGTGGTACAGAGACCAGCTCTCTCCATGGAGGAAAGTAAGCCAGGAATCCTGTCCTAGGTCACATAGAGGACACCCCCTTGACTTTGGGGGGATACTGTCCAAGACTCCCATCGTGCAAACTTTTTAGAGGTGAGTCCCAACGTGGAGGCAAAACTATAAATCCTGAATGCTAACGTTCCTTGGCCCTGCAGAGCGCCCCTGCACTCCGTCCAGTACTGACCACGTCACACTGACTAGCTCTCCTTCCCCACCACACAGCTTGCTCTGTGGGCTTCTGAGGCTGGGAATCACAATTTTTTTTTTGTTGTTGCATTCCCAGCAATTAGCATAGAAGCAATAAAAATGTTTGTTGAAACCACCCGATGGGTGAGGGGCAACTGTGTCATTATAGTGGGAAGGTCCGCAGTTTCAGGAAAATGAGGTGCCTCGTTATTTGGCAGGATTGCCACAGCCAGTAATCGCAATGAGACCCATCTCCCAAATCAGGGAGAGCGAGATGTGCCCCGAGGCATGGAACAATGTAAAATTTCTCTCTACGAAGTAGAACATTTGACCCAAGAATTAACTGTGCCATCAGTTAGATCTTACATTTATTAGACTATCTTTATCCTTATCTCTGATTAAAATGTCCTTGTGTCATTGTTGCTTCTCTGAGAAGCCAGGGTTTTAATTACCTTAAAAAATAATTTTAAACAATGACTCAGTGTCTTCTTTCCCATGTCAAGCAAGGTTAATTTTATTAGTTCCTGTCACTACCTTCCATTCAAAAGATACTACATTTGTCAACTGGATTTACTAGTAGTTGACACCTGGCTATATTCTAAATCAAAACAACACCAAATCCCTCAGATATAAATGACATTTTGGGGACTATTAGGGAATATTGATATATACTAAATAGTATTGTTAATGTTAACGTTCTTAGGTTTGATGTGCATATGTTAGAAAATGTTTCCATTCTTAGGAGATACACGTTGAAAGTCTCCAACCTTCTTTTAGACAATTCAGCAAAAAAATATATATGCCTGTAACTTATACATTATACACATAGGAGAGCAAGAGAGTGCATAAATGTTAATTATCAGAAGCTCTTTGTTATACTATTCTTTCAACTTTTCTATAAATTAAAAAATACTGGCTGCAGGTTTAAGAGAGAAAAAGGCATGATACTAGTTTGTATATCAGTAATCAAAAATAAAAACCTAGTGGCCAGGCACAGTGGTTCACACCTGTAATCCTAGCACTCTGGGAGGCTGAGGCGGGAGGATCACTTTGAGCTCAGGAGTTCGAGACCAGCCTGAGCAAGAGCGAGACCTCGTCTCTATTAAAAGTAGGAAAATTAGCTGGGTGGGTGGCTTGCACCTGTAGTCTCAGCTACTCAGGAGGCTGAGGCAGAAGGATTGCTTGAGCCCAGGAGTTTGAGGTTGTTGTGAGCTAGGCTGATGCCACAGCACTCTAGCAAGGTGACAGAGGGAGACTGTCTCAAAAACAAAAAAAAAAAACTAAACCATACCAAATCAAAAAAAAAAAAAAACCTCTAGAAATATAAGCCTATCATAACTAATTATGAAATCAAATCAAACAGATCTAAGAGCACTGATCCATGGCACAGGCCTTGAAATACTTATAGGTCAAATCTCACATGGGCAGGAGACTTAGTGCTGGGCACAATGGTGGGACGGCATCCATGGCACTGATCCATGGCACAGGCCTTGAGATATTTATAGGTCAAATCGCAGATGGGCAAGAGCTAGGTGCCGGGCACACTGGCGCAATGGGTGTGGGGCTCCCTGAGGGTGGGCATTGCTGTGTCTAATTTGTTGCTGAGTCCCCAGTGTCTGGCGGTTCATTACAAAATTATAATAGAATAAAACTGGAAATAACCAAATTGCCCAGCTACAGGGAATGACTAAGTAAAAACTGGTATATCCACTTAAAATACTACATACCGACTATTTGTTGAATGAATAAATGTAGGTCGTTAGCTTGCTCTCTGTCATATTTCTCTGTAGTATTCTCTCTAGACAGGAAAAGAGAAGCCCCCAGACTACAGAGGGGGCTCCTCTCCTGCCCACTGGACTACCCGACCTGGGGCTCCCCCACAGCCCACGGGGGCCCAGGTGCCCAGGCAGACAAAGGCTCCGGGGAACCAGACTGAAGTTTTATTTCTGTAAATGGGGTAGGAGCTAGGTATGCAGAAAGAATAAGGCTTGGCAGCTAAAACTGCATGCAATTGCTTTAAAGAGTCACCTAATATAAATTGACTTGAAGTCTTAACTGTGACACCCCAGTCCCAACAAAGGGCCTGGGACCACAGCGAGAGGCTGCAGAATAGACATGACGGAAGCCCTTTCTGGGTAGAGCCACCGTTCCTTTCTGGGCTTTCCTTTGAAATTACACGGGCCAACACTTGTCTTCTAAAGTGGCCCTGGAGATGCTGTAATCCAACCACTTCTCTTTCTGCAACAAGAAATCTAGGGGGAAGGAAGGAAGACTAAACACTCCCTCCAAAAATCCCAAAAAGATAAATAAAGAGAAAAATGCTTTTCAACATGAACACTTTATTTTGAACTTTTAAAATACATACATCTTATACTGCAGTTACTCAAAATGAAGCTTAAGAAAATAAATTCCCGCCTCCTTTAGCCCGGACTTACACTGGGTACCCGGTCCTGTGGCCCCCGGGGGTGACGGGCCGGCGCAGGGGCTCGTCCACGCTCCACTGCACGCTGGCCAGCCCCTTCCGCCTCACCTTCCCCGTGTTGGTCATGATCTGGTGGAAGGAAGAGGAAGTGAGGATCAAGAAATCATCCACTTGAGAGCTGACCCTGAAGTCAAACTTAACATTGACACACTGAATAAATTAACCTAGAGTGATAAGATGCCTTGCAAATCAATGAGCAAGGATCATGTCACAGATATTCAGGCAAACGGAAATTTGAGGGGAAAATTCTTTTAGTTTGCATATTATACCATTTAGCAGCATAAATTTTCCAAAAAATCAAACCATAGGGAAAGGAAGAAAACAATTGACTACAGTAACTTATCACATCTCCGGAAAGGACTGGACTTTTGAGAGTGAGGGAAAAAAGACAGAGATTTGGTGTCATAAGAAATGAACATTTCCACATTTGTAGTATATTAAAAATAAGCTGTATCAACAGGCAAACAACAAACTGGGAAGAAATATTTGAAGCAAATTTAACAGATAAAAGATTAAAATTTTCATTAGATATGGAGCTCCTATAAATCAGGAAGTGAAACACTAAATTGATAATTGGGCAAAGAATTCAAATGGCCGTGTCACAAAATAGAAAGTATTACCAGAAATAGAAGGAAAAATGATCAAATTTACTAGTATTAAGAAATTACAACTTTACACAGAAGGTATCACTCTTCAACTATTATATGAATGACAATTAGGGACAATTAAAAAAATCCTCCCATCTATTGCTGGCAAGAATTTAAATGTTAGTGGCACTGAAATTTAAGAAAACTCTTTTGGAAAATGATTCGGCATTTTATATCAAGAGTCTTAAAAATGTTCATATTCTTGGGAGTAAATCCTAGTGAAAGAATCCAAAGCATGGAAAATGTTAAATAAAACTAGATTGTTCATTATAAAATTATTACAGTAAAACTGGAACAATCAGTCTAGTATTATTGGAATAATTAAGTAAAATATGGCATACTCATTTGACGTAATATGTGGCCAATTACATTGATAAAGAATAGGATAGAACAATATTTAAAACATTAATTAAAAATCAGCTTATAATGATATACATAAATAATACTTTCAATTATGCCAAAAGTACACAGAAAGTCTAGAAGGAAATGAACCCTAAAATGATTAGAGTGGCTATATAACACAGGACAGTAAAACTGAGAGTAATTTTTCTTTTCTACTTTTCAAGTTTTCTGTGATACAGTAATAATTATGTTGATGATTAAGAAAAAATTAGTTAGAAAAGAAATCACTGTACAACTGGTGAGATCTGAATAAAGCCTGGAGTGTACAGACGTCAACTTCCTGGTTTTGGTATTATGCTACCGGTGGCGTAAGACGTCACCTGCTGGGGAGATGGTGGAGGGTGCGTGGGAACTGTGGAAGTGTCTGCACTCCTTTCTTCAATCTGTTTAAGGAGACATGAGATCATCAAATGTCTCCACTACTTTTGCAACTTCCTCTGAATCTATAAGTATTTCAAAATAAAAAGTAAAAAAAAATTTTTTTTTGAAAATGGAAATTCTATTTTTGATTTCTACTATAAAATTCTTTGGGTTTATCTGGTATTTGAGGTAGGCAGAGGGGAAAAAAGGGCCATCGCCTATGGGAACCGGTGGGCCTCACCTGAGCCCTGGGACACTCACTCCCAGCCGGGGGACGGGCAGCTGAGGTCAAAACCTGCCTTGACTGGGGGGGCAGATGGAAGGGAGGCCAGCAGGCAATGCAAGGGTTCTCTCCAGTCCGCAGCTAGCCCTCCCAGCCCTCCTCACGCCTTCCTGGAGCAGAGAGAGCACACCGCGTATTCTAGAGCGTTTCAGACCCTGTCAGCTATCCCATCTCCTCAAAACTTCAGAGGACTGGGGCGTTACTTAAGGTGGGTCTTCTTCCTGTGCAGAGCACGGGGAAACTGAGTCTGGCGCGTGGGCTGGCACTGTCTGGTCTGTCGTGAAAATGCCTGAGCAAGGCCCTTGGTGAAGCAGGTTCAGTGTGCAGGCCTAGCAGTGCAGCTTCTGGCCCTTCTTGCTGGCCTCTGCCCACCAGCTCCTCTCTGGGCCCCTCAATTACAAAGGAGCCTTTTTGGCTGCTGGGTCTTAAAGCGCATCGCGTCCAACAACCTGAGGAGGCAGAGCTGTTTATACTGAGTTGTGCAGAAATGCTGCAGGGGCTTCAGGAGAGAGGAGAGAGAGGGTTCCTGGCATCTAATTCTACTCGTCCAGAGGAACTCAGCTTCCATCTGTGTTACAGATAGAGATTTTGCTTGAAAGCAGGTTCTGCTATTATAAAATGCAGCATATTAAACCACAGTAAAATAAGCAGGCTAGGTGCAGTGGGGCTCACACCTGTAACCCTCCCACTCTGGGACGCTGAGGCGGGTGGATTGCTTGAGCCCAGGAGTTGGAGATTGCAGTGAACTGTGATGATGCCACTGCACTCTAGCCCAGGTCAGCAAGACTCTGTCTAAAAAAAAAAGCCTGGGGTCCAACCCCTCCCCCCCCTGGGATTTTCAGCTGGACTGATAAGGCAGAACTCTCTGCTATCTACAGCTGAGCCCATCCTAACTGATAAAGGAAGAGTAACAGAGACAACAGTGATTATCTCTGCCTGGGTAGAATTATGGTTGTTCTGTTACTTTTGACTTTTAAGTAATAAGCATAGATTTTTGTCATTAGAAAAAAGAATGGAAACAAATGGAAAAAGAAAAAGATTCAGAGTATTTTGGGATTTGGGATTTTCTCTACTTGTTTAGTTGTGTTTTTGTGCACAAGAATATGGACATTGAGTTAGTTCCAACGAACCCCCACTATGCAGTGGGTACTGACTCTTCAACTATTACAGTCAGGCAGAACAGGAATAATTGAAACGTGATTAGGAAATGCCCTAAAGTAGAGGCTAATTTAAAAAAGAATCTAAAAGTAACAATTGGAAACCAAGGCCCTTCCTCCTCTGGTTTTGGTTTTTGCTGTGAACAGAGACAAGCAGGAGGCCTTAGGCCAGCTGCAAGGTGCCTCATGCTTCTGCCCCTAGGCAGAGTGGGACAGGGGACAGTAGGATCTCAGGGCCCAGCGTGTCTTCAGGTGCATGCCTGGGCCTGCTCCCAGTATAGGAGGGCTTTGGCCCTGCACCATGACATGACACAAAGGATAGGCTGGGTGAGTCTGTTTGTCTAACACGTGAGTTCTGTCCACGTGGGAAAGTTTCCATGGCCCAGACTCCTGCTTCAGAACCACTGACGTGTAAAATAAAAATGCAGACTCCTGGAGATGGGGCCAGGAACCTGCACTTTACCAAGCTCTTTAGGTGAATCTTAGGAAACCTAAATGAGTGTGGGCACCCTCACTTGACAGAAGGGAAAGAACATTGGAAAGGAGCAACTGGCATTCATAATAGGCATCCCCTCAAAACAGAGTTTGTGTTTAACAAATAGATCTCCGATGGCTGGAGACCAGGAGTTTGAGATGACCCTGGGCAACACAGCAAGACCCTGTCTCTACAAAACAAATAGAACAATTAGCCAGGTGTGGTGGCATACACCTGTAGTCCCAGCTACTTGGGAGGCTGAGGCAGGAGGATCACCTGAGCCTAGGAGTTTGAGATCACAATGAGCTACGATTATGCCCCTGCACTCCAGCCTAGGCGACAGAGTGAGACCCTGCCTCTAAAAAAAAATAGATCATTTAGTAATTATGAACACTTCACACAGTTGGAGCTCTCAACTTTCAAATGCAGAATCCACTTCCCCTGCAGTCACCAGTGCTGCTGGAAGGCAGCCCGGCTTGGTGGGAAAAGGCCAGCGAGGCCCAGTAACACTGGGGAAAGCTACTCAACCTCTGCAGCCGTGGCCTTCTCATCTACAAAATGCAGATACTAGTAGGATTTGCCCCCTAAGTGTGTTGGGAGGATTAAGTTAACTGGAATCAGACACGTGAGCAGTCTGCACAGGGCTTGGTCTGTGGCCATGTGGCTGATCAATATAAGACCTGCCTATTTCTGTTGTTAAAAGTCACTTTAATATAAATACAAAAAACTGGGATTCTATTCTAAATATCTACATCCCTTTAACCCAAGTGATGAAGTTATTTAAATCAGGGCATTATATTTAGGAGGAATTGTTGGTCACTCAGCACAGTATGGCTGGCACTAGGAAAGGCACGAAGACTCAAGGCAGGAGAAGCAGGAGGTGAATATCAGTCTGGAGCAGCTGACGTTCACAGCCTAAAGAAGAGCCCAGCATGCGGCGCCACCAGAATTATGGGTAGACGACACATTCCATGTGCCCACTGCCACTCTCCTGCAAGCCTAGGAAGAGTGACTTGCTCTCTTGTCACTGGCTTTCTGAGTTCTCCATGGTCTCCAGCATTTTGCTCGGCCTGGGCTCCGCAGTGCGGAGGAGCTACGTGTGCAGACTCGGAGGGAGAGGACGGGCAGCGCGGCCCTGCGGAGAAGGCGATGGAAACGCCCAGCAGGGGCGAGCTACTGGGTCCAGGATCCTGGGGACAGTTTCCTCCACACCCGAACAGCCGGGAGGGCTGCTCCAGCTGTACCTCCACCCTCACCCTCAAGCTGGTTAGTTCTGAAATCACAGGTGTGTACAACAACCGAGTCGTGGGATCACGGTCAGGAGGTCTGGGGCGGGGCCGAGACTCTGGGTTTAACCCACATCCGGGGGTCTGGGACTCACTCCGGCTCCTGCCAGCCCACTGACCACGCCCAGCTGTCGCCGACACCACTCTGCAAGAGGGCTCTTATCTGTTTTGTGCTTTCTCTTGTAAACTTCTTGAAGGTAACAGCTGTCTCTCATGCTTCTACGATATTCTGTTGTGTTAGGCAAATGGCACAGGTTCAATAAAAATTTTTCAAATACAATTTTCTGATAGAATGTTTCAAAAAGCAGTATCTTTAGACTCATCTTGAAAACTCTGCAACGTGCCCAGAACTCCAGCAAGAGAGGCCTGAGGCCAGAGTTTCAGGCGCATATTCCCCAGTGGAACGTCTTCTGTCTTGGTCAGATTTCCTCGTTTGGCACACACAAAAAAGTTACAAAGATGTGACCTTCAAGGCCAGCGACGGCGTGGCAAGGTGAGACCCCCGTCTTTGGAAACCCCTGACCCAGCACACAGGGGCTGGCAGGCTGGCCATTTCAGGTCATGAGATTAGGGTTGAGGAGGCGAAGGCAGTGCTGGGGACGTTGCATCCAACCTCAGCATCGGTGTCAAGCTTTCTAATGAAACTTACAATGTTTACGAGACCCTTTGCGGCCTGGTGCAGTGCACTGAATGGTGGCCCCCAAAAGATTGTCCACATCCTGACCCTGGAACATGTGAATGTGACCTTATTTGGAAAAGAGTCTTTGTAGATTTAACTAAGGATCCCTGTGATGAAGAGATCATCCTGGGCTATCCAGGCAGGCCCTAAATCTAGTGACAAGTGTCTTGACAAAGGACAGAAGAGGAGAACACCGAGAGAAGAGAAGCCACATGCAGGCAAGACAGATATCGAAGTGCTGTAGCCACAAGCCAAGGACGCCTGGGGCCAGCAGACGCGGGAGAGGCAGGAGGGATTCTCCCCTTCTAGAGTCTCTGGAGGGAGCACAGCCCTGCCGACACCTTGAGTTTGGACTCTACCCTCTAAAACTGGGAGAGAATACGTTTCTGTTGTTTTAAGCCCCCAGTTTGTGGTCTTTGTTACTGAGCCTCGGGAGACGACGGCACTGGGCCGGCTGTCCTGGCTGTGCAGCGCCTTTGAGCCTCACCAGTTTGCATGATTAAACTTTCGTTGTTGCTGTTAAAAATCTTTCCGCTACCAAGAGAAGGCCTCATTCGCAGCACGTCACCGTGTAGAGGTGCTGTACATGATCGACCGACGGCTGGATTCAGGGTTGTGTCCCACCCGGCTGCAAATGACTATCCTTGCAGACGTTTCCGTGCGTGTGTGGCTGTGTCTGGGACTGAGAGGCAGGGGAACACACACCACAGGCTCGAGACATCACCACTGCTCTCCCCAGGAGCCCCACCCACCTGCCCCCTCTGCTCTCATCGCCTGCCCATGAAGCAGAGCGTCTTGCAGATGCTTCTGTCCTGTCAAACGGAGCGCAATCTCTCTGACAAAGCCAGCCTTCTTCCAATGGGAAACAAAGGCCTAGTCATGGCTGGAGACGTCCATCAACAGCCTGGAACCTTGGACTGCCTCACTTCTGACATTTACGGCACCTCCCCACTTGATCTAATGAAAACAGAGCCTCCACGGTCCATTAGGCCCCTCTGATCCTTGAGACTCGCTAAGGACAGTGGCGGGGTCCTGCCCAGCAGCCCTGTCCATGGCTGGGGGTAGCTGTGGTTCCCCACCCCATACCCCTTCCTTCTCTTGCTCCTACAGTCTATTCTCTGCAAAGGAGCCAGAGTGAAAATGTGTGTTTATATTAAAACATAAGTCAAACCAAGTCACTGCCTGGTTCTCAACCTCCTGCGGTTTCCTAGCTCTTGTAGAGTAGGATCCACAAAGCCCCTCAATCTTTTCTTTGGCTGTCCCTCCAACCTCAAGTTCCACCAGCATGCACTGCCCTCCAGCTCAGAGCCCCTGGAAGTTCGTAGATGATGAGGAAGGGACGAGGGCCAGGTGACCAGGGGCCCAGTGTCTAGGGGCATGTGGGAGGGCCTGGCTGGAGGTGGCAATGGGAACAGGCAGGTGTGTTCTGCTGTCACCTGCTCCCATAAAGGCTCAGGCTACCCCCACACACCATCTTCCTCCTTCCCAAGTCTCTGCTTCGCCAGTCAATTGTTGAGAGAGAGACTGGCTCCCTCCTCCCCTCCCACATCAGCCTACCTAATTAGATTTTGAGGCCCATGTTACTGACCCAGCTTCAGCCGCCAGCTTCAAAGGTCTAGGTGCCCCTTTCCATGACCATGACCTTTACGCTGTGTGCCCGATGAAGGGCTTCAGCCTGGGTGGGGCCTCAGCCCTTGCAATTGTCCTTCCCTTCCAAAACCTTACACGCCAGCACCCGCCTGCCTGTCACGAGACACCTGCAGGCCCTGGCACTGCTACCTTCTCCTGGGCGAGCGGCAGCTCCCTCCTGACTCATGCCCTGCCCTATATAACTGGTGGGTTATAATCCAGGGGCTCTCAGTTCTCCTCAGGCCCCCCTGACTGTTCTTGGGGACCCCCTTCCTTCTCGCCCTCCTGACATGCTGGAACACCGCTCTGTGCTCAGCTTCTCCCTCTCTCCCTCTCCACACTCTGCTGCCATGGGCAACCTCATGGGCTCCGGTGGTTTCAGCTACCCTTCCTGTGCTGATGACTTCCAAACCTATCACACCCTCTCTTCTGGCAGACAAGGCACACGACACTACACAGAGGCGGGCAGGTGCTTATTCCCCAGGCCAGGCACACCTTCAGATGCCACGGCGGCTCCCGACGCATGCCTGCTGGTTGTATTTCCCACAACCCCCTTCGTACACCTGCAGGTCTCTCTGGGACAGGTGGCTAGGGCCACCGAGAGCAAATTGGCTACCACAGGCCTTCTCATAAACACGTCTATCAATGTCCATCTAACCTCTCTATGTCAGGACACCCCTTCACGTGCCACTTACTCCCAGGTACTCCGTGGTCAGAAGCTTCTCGCCTGACAGTTCTCCAAGCTGGGGCTGGATCAGTTCGTCTTTGTCCAGGTCGGCTTCCATGGTGTCATGATCCTCCTGTTTCAAAGGAGACATGGGGTGAATATTCTGGACACCCTGCCACAAGCTCCCTGGTGGCAGCTCCCAGAATGTGCAGCTGCCATGGAACAAGAAGTCCTCAGCCGACCATAGCAACTCGCAGGCTTATGGTCCAAGGGTCTCAGGGCACCCAGCCCTCTGCTCACAACCTCTCTGTAAAGATGAAAGGAGGATGCCACCAAACCTGTCCTTGAAGCTGGGTGCCTAGGGAACCCTTCTTGGCTATAGATGTGTGGAGGTTCCATAACACTCTTAAGTCTCTCCTAATCACAGTTCTCAGAATTCTCTCTCTGAGGTGAAGGTACCACATGAAGAGCCAAATCAGTCAGCCTACATCAGTAACTATTAAATATTAAGCACTTTCGGATGCACAGGAACACAGGAAACCATCTATGATAGGTTTGTTCTTATCAAGTAGTTGACAGTCACTGAGTAATAAGGCTCAGCAAAAAGGGAAGCATTGTTCTGCTTCCAGGAAGACGGAGTGGATGTGCCTTCCCTGTTCCTCTAAGTACAGCTAAAAACACTGGACACTCCCTGCTAAATAAACATAAGACGATCCTGAAAGATGCAGAAAAGAAGGCAGACCAGCTAGGGATGTTGGGTCTCAAGGAACAGGAATGGGACAGATGGTGAGTTGCCTCACCTATGCTAGACTTGGAGCCGAAGAAGCCAGCAACCTAGAAATGTCAATGACGAAGACAAAAAAAAGTCCCCCGAAAGCCTGCTTCCTCTAGCCAAAGGACCAGGAAAGGAGGAGCCAAGCAGGACAGAAAAATTTTTTTAAAATAACCAAACACCACAGAAAGCATCGTAACCCCTCCCAACCCTGCCAGCAAGGGCCCTGGGAACCTTGGCTTCTACCCTCAGCAGGTCGTGATGAGGCGCACAACACCCCCAGGTGGGGACACCAGAGAAGACCGATAGGGAGAAATTCCATCCCCGCTGGGTGGTACCGAGGCCCAGCGGTGGTGTGAGTAGAGACGGTGTGGGAGCCGGACTGCTACCTCACAGGGCAGTGTCCACGCCGCCCCCCCGCCGGGTGGTGTCAGAAAAGGCTGAGCGGGCAGCCGTGAGCCGTGAGCAGGCATCCCTATCATTCTAGTCAGGGAGGCGTGAGTGCAGGCCAGTGGGGTCCAGAACTCTCGACCTGCCCTGCAGTAATGAGGAACCTCTCCCAGTCTGGTGTCAACAGTGCCGCTGTGGAACCCGGAGTTCTATTCGTACACCTCTGAATTGAGGGGTAATGAGGAGTCCCTGCTTCCTCTGACAGAGAGAGCACTGTCAGAAGAAACCAACTAAAATAGAAGATGTAAATAAGATCCAAAGTGTTGTAATATAATACCCGAAATGCTCAAGTTTATTTTTTAAATTTTTTTATTTATTGATTTTTTTTGAGACAGAGTCTACCTCTGTTGCCCAGGGTAGAGTGCAGTGGTGTCATCACAGCTCACTGCAACCTCAAACTCCTGGGCTCGAGTGATCTTCCTGCCTCAGCCTCCTGAGTAGCTGGGACTACAGGTGCACATCACCACGCCTGGCTAATTTTTTTTCTATATTTAGTTGCCCAGCTAATTTTTTTTTGTTTTGAGTAGAGACAGGGTCTCGCTCTTGCTCAGGCTGGTCCTGAGCAAGAACTCCTGAGCTCAACTGATCCTCCTGCCTCGGCCTCCCAGAGTGCTAGGATTACAGGTATGAGCTACCTTGCCTGGCCAAGTTTAAATTTAAAAAGCCACTTCATATCAAGAACCAGGACAATCTTAAACTGCATGAAAATAGATACTCAGTAGATGACAGAGATGTTAGAATTACCTGACATAGATTTTAAAGCAGCCATCATAAGAATGCTTCATCTTGAAACAAATTAAAAAATAGAAAGTTTCAAGAACACAGAAAAAGGACAGAAAAACAAACCCAAAGCAAGCAAAAGGAAGGGAAAAACAACAACAGCAGAATCAATGAAAAGGAAAACAGAAAAACAATGGAAAAAAATTCATGAAACAAACAGCTGGTTCTTTGGAAAAGATCAACAAAATTGGCAAACCTCTAGCACAACTGACCATGAAAAAGACGGAAGTCACAAACTACCAACATCAGGAATGAAACAGGAAACATCATGCAGACTCTGCAGACATCAAAAGGATAATAAGGGATTACTATGAACAGCTCTACACATATAAATTTGATACCTTGGATGGAAAACCAAACCATCACAAGCCCCTCAGCAGAAGAAACATAATGTGAATAGCCCTATAACTATTAAAGAAATTATAC
The DNA here is from genome assembly GCA_008750895.1 of Mirza zaza. Lineage (NCBI taxonomy): Eukaryota > Metazoa > Chordata > Mammalia > Primates > Cheirogaleidae > Mirza > Mirza zaza. The sequence continues at coordinate 2,795 of VSMD01012415.1, read as the reverse complement.
TCATAATCTTAAAACCCCATAAAAATAATCTCTAGGCTCATATGGTTTCACAGGAGAATTCTATCAAACTTTTAAAGAAGTGACACCAATTCAGAAAAGAGAAGAGGAAAGAACTCTTCCTTATTCATGTGATGAAGTTAGTATTACTCTGGTACCAAAACCAGACAAAGATAGTGCCAAAAAAGAAAAATGCAACTCTCCCTCATCAATCAAGTGCAGAAATCCTTAACAAACAGAATAGAGCTATATGTTATTATAAAAGAATTATATACCATAACCAAGTTGATTTGTTCCAGTGATGTAGGACTGGTTCAATATTTAAAACTGAATCATTGTGGCCCGGCGTAGTAGCTCATGCCTGTAATCCCAGCACTCTGGGAGGCCTAGGTGGGCAGATTATTTGAGCTCAGGAGTTCAAGACCAGCCTGAGCAAGAGTCAGACCCGTCTCTACTAAAAAAAAAATAGAAAGAAATTAGCTGGATAACTTAAAATATAGAAAGAAAAAATTAGCCAGGCATGGTGGTACATGCCTGTAATCCCAGGTACCTGGGAGGCTGAGGCAGAAGGATTGCTTGAGCCCAGGAATTTGAGGTTGCTCTGAGCTGGGCTGATGCCACAGCACCTTAGCCCAGGCAACAGAGTAAGACTCTGTCTCAAAAAAACAAAACAAAAACAAAAAAAAATCCTTAATCATACACCATTAACAAGCTAATGCAGGGAAAAAACTACACGATCATACTAATGGATGAATAAAAAGCATCTGACAAAATTCAACACCCATTATGGCAAAAACTCTCACAGCAAAGTAGAAATGGGTGTACTGGATAAAGAACAGCTACAAAAAAACCCTACAGCTAACATTCTATTCAGTAGTGAAAGACTACAGTAGATGTGGGAAGACTGGGAACAAGGCAAGGATTTCTGCTCTCACTACTCTTATTCAATGTGTGCTGGTCATTCTAACCAGACCAACAAGGCCAAAAAAGGAAATAAAAGGCATACAGATCAGAAAGGAAGAAATAGAACTGTTCCTATTTGCAGATGATATGATTATCTATGTCGAAAATCACAAGGAATCTACCAAAACAATAAACCTCTCCAGGAACCAGTAAATGAGTTCGAAAAGGTCACAGGATATTAGTTAAACATATAAAAATAAATTTCTATATGCTAGCAATGAGCATCGAAATTAAAAATATAAAACAATTTGCAATTGCTTTCAAAAAAGAAAGAAAATACTTAGGTATAAAAACGTACAAGATTTGTATACTGAGAACTACAAAATTCTAATGAAAGCAATGAAAGAAGATCTAAATAAATGTAGAAACATTCCTTGTTTCAAGGAATGTTTATGAATTAAAGATTCAACATAGTTAAAATACCAGTTTTCCCCATACTGACATACACATTTAATGTAATTTCTGTCAAAATCCCAGCAAGACTTTTTGTATTTATATACAAGATTATTCTAAAATTTATATGGAGAGGGCAAAGGAACTAGAATATGCTAAGACAATTTTGAAAAAGAAGAACAATACGGGAGGACTCAGTCTACTTGATTCTCAGACTTACTATACAGCTACAGGAATCCAGATTGTGTGCCACTGGCAGAGTGGCAGACGCATGGATCAATGGAATGGAACAGAGAACTCCGAGAGAGACCTACAGGAAGATGCCCGGAGGATTTCTGACACGGTATGAAAGCAATTCAATGAGGAAGGATGGCTTTTTCAACAAATGGTGCTGGGCCAACTAGGAAAAAAACCGAACCCCAACCTAATTCTTATACCTTATACAAAAATTAACTCAAAATGGATCACGGACTTAAATTTTAGGAAAAATAGGAGAAGATCTTCAGCATCCAGGCCTAGGCGAAGAGTTCTTAGAACTGATACCAAAAGCACAATCCACACATACAAAAAATTTTGATAAACTGGATTTTATCAAAAGTTTAAAAAGCTTACTCCATGAAAGCTCCTGTTAAGAGTATGACAAGAAAAGCTGCAGACTGGGAGAAAATATTTAGAAACCACATATTTGACAGAGGACTAGTATCTAAAATATATATATTTTGGTTGGGCGTGGTGGCTCACGCCTGTAATCCTAGCACTCTGGGAGGCCCAGGAGGGTGGATCATTTGAGCTCAGGAGTTTGAGACCAGCCTGAGTAAGAGCGAAACCCCGTCTCTACTAAAAATAGAAAGAAATTAATTAGCCATCTAAAAATATATAGAAAAAATTAGCCAGGCATGGTGGCACATGCCTGTAGTCCCAGCTACTCAGAAGGCTGAGGCAGAAGGATCACTTGAGCCCAGGAATTTGAGGTTGCTGTGAGCTAGGCTGACACCACGGCACTCTAGCTGGGGCAACAAGAATGAGACTCTATCTCCAATAAATAAATAAAATAAAATAAAATAAAATATATATATTCATAGAACTCTCAAAACTCAACAGTAAAAAACCCAAACACTCCACTCTAGATTAGAAAATGGGCAAAAGGGTCGGGCGCGGTGGCTCAAGCCTGTAATCCTAGCTCTCTGGGAGGCCGAGGTGGGCGGATCCTTTGAGCTCAGGAGTTCGAGACCAGCCTGAGCAAGAGTGAGACCCCATCTCTACTATAAATAGAAAGAAATTAATTGGCCAACTAAAATATATATAGAAAAAATTAGCTGGGCATGGTGGCGCATGCCTGTAGTCCCAGCTACTTGGTAGGCTGAGGCAGCAGGATTGCTTGAGCCCAGGAGTTTGAGGTTGCTGTGAACTAGGCTGACGCCACGGCACTCACTCTAGCCTGG